>RXPK01003326.1:0-88620 GCA_004143645.1 Protaetia brevitarsis
ATGTTTGCGTGTTTCATACTATGTGCACGTGTACCTATATGTCGCATTTATTACAATTCCCAACAATTATTTTTGTTTATGCGCTAGTTGATGGTAACATATCATTTTCTTAATTCTCTAATTACTACATAGTTTTGAGAGCAAAGTGCAATATTATTCTAAAGAAGGCAGTTGTTCATGCGTTACACGACTTGTTTTCGAAAAGTGGCTCGCCCTAAATTTGAAAATTACGCATGGGATATAAGTAATTCTTTTTGCACATAGCTAATTAATTTTTCTCATTTGAGTAATAACATCCATTGACTTAATATTTCGATTTTTTAAATGGGACCTTTTTTTGATATTTTGGTTCAGGATAATATGTACTTTCAGTATAATATGGTTGGAAACTATTTCGCTAAAATTTTATTTACTTGAAAAGTTTCAAAAAACTAAGAGGTATAAATTCTATCTAAATACATACTTGTTTCATCTATTTTCAACTGAGGTTTTTTTTTAATACCTGATGGTAGTCCAATGGCCGAAACATGTATTGAACGAATTTGAAATAAATTGAATGGAAGCTTTTTTCCTCTCACAGTTTATACCTGTGTGAAGTTGTCTAACGCCTGTAAAAAAGAAATACATAGTTTGGTCATTACCGCATAGATGGCGTTTTTCTGTCTTGCGTATATTAGTGCTCCAGGATTTACTTCCATATTCATAGCCCAGGCAAAATCTGAAGAAAAAGTATGACTTACGTAAGGAGATCTTACACCTTAAACAACTTTCTATTCATAGTCACAATATTAACTCACTTCGGCTATTCTCGGACAAGGATGCTTCTTCTAGAATTGATGAATAGAATTCTATTAAATGACATTGTTATAAAATCAGCTGCGTACCACATTGACTAGCTTCATATTGCTGTGTACTGAAGGTACCAAAGAAAATGCAAAATGAAAAATAAAAGTAGCTAGCTCAACAGATAAAAATTAAAAGGGCGCAAAAGAACAATTAAACTCAGGGTTACCCTCGCAAATTAAAACTTGAATTTAATCATGAAAAGTAAAAAGTGAGTGAAAGAAAACTGACTTTCTTTATCACTCCAAAAATTGGAAAGGTTTAATCAAAAATAAAAGAACAGAATTTAAAATGACGTTAATAACAATCAATAATATTTATTATATATATAAAAAAAAAGAAAAAAAAATTATTTAGTTACAAATTGCAGAAAAAAAAAACCATGAGCTTAGGGCTCTGGCCGAAATCAAAAACTGCATTAGACTCTACTTTTACAAAAGGACAATGCAAATTCCTTTAACAAGGCAAAAAGAATAAATTAGTTCAGGAAGATAATCCTTTTTATATCTACCAACCAATTCATTCATGTTATTGAGTTTGTCTTTTTTCTTATTTACAACGACATTTCTGTTTAGTGTTTTGGCGTCACTACATTTGGAATTACTATCTTTTAGAACACCTTTTGGTGGCTTTTCAGAGCTTTGAGGGTGTTGAAAGAATTTGTTAAATTTTAAATCAACATTATCGTGTTCTTGTATCAGAATGTTCCTGTTCATCACAATTCTTAGGCTTTTTGCTGCTACACTTTTTTGTTTTTTCTAAAGTACTTTGAGCTTTATTTATACATTTCTCAATTTCCGCATGCTGGTTTCTAAAATTTTTTAGGAGGGTGTCTGTCCGTTGTTCAGATTTTGAAACCTTGTGTGCAGCGTAATCATCTTCAAATAACCAATTATCAGTTTTTGACAATAAAATTTCGTTATCGCTTTTAGAAGTTAATATATCGGTTGAACCTGCTTCAATATTATGTGTTCTATCACTGAGAGCGTGTCCATAAAGGTGATTTGTGGGATTCATATCTTCATCTTCGTTAACTGATAATCCGACTTTTTTAAAATTCGCGTAATTTTTAATAAACTCCTCGGTAGCGTTTTTTTCCATGTCATTTTGGGTTTTGTCTAAAAAACTGTTGAATTCTCTCTCTGACATAATTTCTTGAGAATTGAACATGGTTTCGTTGGCGAGATCGTTCTTTTTGTATTTGTTCTCAAAATCTTCCTCAAACTTTTGTGTTTTCAAGCGAATAATTTCAATTTCGTTATCATTGAGCATGTTATTTTCTTTAGGTGTGAATCTATTTTGGGATTTTAATTCACATTTCCTGGGAATTGGAGGCTTAGTAGTTAGGCCCGGGTTTAGAATGCATTTAGTGCCGGCGAAGTCGTTATCTGGCTTAATTCCCACAGCAAGATTTTCTGCGAAGGAACTACTATTCTCGGTGTCGTGTGACTCCTTGTTATTATGTTTTTTACACTCTGAAGATGATCTATACGATTTTATTGGTTCAGATATTAAATGCTTGAAAATATGCGTGGATGGTAAATCATTATCCTGTTCTAGTAAAAGAAAGCATTATGAAAGTATTACATTAATATGTTACTGTTTTTATACCTAGGTTTTCTATGCTTATATCTTCAAATTCCGTTAGTACGCTACAATTATCTGGATTTGGTCTGAATGGCAGATGACTAGCTGAGAAGGGTCGGTGAGGTTTTAGATTCACATCAGACTCTTCCTAAAAAGAAAGTTATTTAAGACCCTATTTAATTTCTGAATTTTATTTCTTTAATACATTGCAATATAAGTGTAGTGAAGGGACGGCTGATGAAGATCTTATTAGTCCTTGAGATAGTTTTGTCGCCTGCATTCCATTACATGGTCTAGTTTCAAGTTTAATCTAAAATATAACATAAATCATGCCCAGTTCAAATAACTAAGTTACGCTATCACCGTTGAATAAACCTTGGTTTATGTCAATAATTACCACATTATTTATTTAATGTAAATAAAATAATTACCAACAGAAAATATTAAAGAACTATTAAACGTCCAATGATTAGATAAACACATTAGAAACATAAAAATAAAATGTTTAATATAGTTTAAAAATTCTATATCCTCAAATTCCTACCTATTCTGAGGTTTGAATTCTAAAAATGAAAAATCACATAATCATAGAACTAAGTCAAAAAGCATCTTTGAGTTTTGTCTCCAAAGAAATGAGTCAGCGATGTTGCAGTATTTAAGCACCAGATGGCTCAGGTGTCTTCTTTCATTTGCACCAATCATAAAGGGTGTGTGTATCTGCCATCACTTGCTACGTTATACGCATACTGGTGATTTAGGGAACCCGTCCATTAAAGGTTTTTGACTTTGTAATGATATCTTGATTTTGGAACTTTGAGGTTAAGCATAGTTAGCTGTGATCTCTTTAAAAAAATAACTTCATCTACGTCGGTCGCACTTCTGATTACATCGAAAGTCAATTAATATTTCAAATATCAAAGCCAACTTTGATATTTGAAATAGAAACCTATATTTTTTAATGGATTTTCAGGTCCTACTAGGAATTTTAAAGCTAATTTTATAAAACATCTACTTACTTATCGGTTACCGTTTTCAAGTTATTTTGGTTTTTGTAACTACTACTATTTAACGAGGGAATAAAAAGTGAAGAAAATTATACAGCGCGTCCCATAATCTCGAGCTGATTTGGAGTAGCTTCTTAGTACTAAAAGTTTTTTTTTTCAATTGGAAAAGCCAACTTTGATATTTGAAATATTAATTGACTTTCGATGTAATCGGAAGTGCGACGTAGATAAAATTATTTTTTCTGAAGAGATCATAGCTAGCTGTGCTTTACCCCAAAAATTCGAAATCGAGATATCATTGCAAAGTCAAAAACTTTTAATGGACGGGTTCCGTGAATCACCCTATGTATTGCGTAGAATTTGAATGGTAATAACAAAATTATTACTGCTACTAACTACTAAATAATAATATAATAAGAATCAAGGAATAATAACAATGTGGTTGTGGTGTCAGAACGACTTAATTCACTTAATTAGTACCTCGTTTACTATATCAGTTATTAGTATTTGTCAAATATAGTGTTGCGATTAACGTGGTTTCATTCGCTTGTATAGCTATGAGTAAATATTGCAGTGCCAAGCCACATAACGAATGAAACAAAGGCTCAAAGTTGTTTTGACGATATGAATGGTTATATTTCGTGAAAGGTGTTGTAGTGGGTTTAATAATAAACTAATTATTATGTTTTAGTATCTATTTATGAATGTATATCTTAGGAGCGTTACATAGTTACGTGTACAACCATCGTTACGCCATAGTACAGTGCTTTCATAAGTATATGTTCAGTGTTACCACAACATCTCCCTTTTTTTTACAAATATATTTGACATTAATTTAACCTTAAAATCATATAACCAAATAATTTAACTGTTACATACTTAACAACAAATATAATAAACTTAAAAGTAATGCTTAAATAACTTATTTAACTTAAACTAATTACTATATTAATACATTAATGGACATAGTCTTTTAAATAATTCGGAGTTTTTATAATTCTGCCTCTTTTGTTTCTTTTAATTATTGTTGTGTCATTATCTGGTTTGTGTATATTGTCACTGGTAATTGGTGTGTCACAATCTGGTGTATTGTCATTGTAATTGGTAATTGTTGTTTCATTATCTGGTTCTTGTTATTGTCATTCGTAATTGTTGTGTCATTTAGGTATTTTTCAAATAATTCATTGTATATGTTCCCATAAAATTCATCTATGTTACATTTTCTTATATATTTTCTGTTTCTTAACAAGGTTTTTCCCGTTTTCCATTCTTTAACTAAATAACTCCTTGGTCTTTCTGTATCGATTTTTATCACTTTTCCAGGTTCCCATTTTTTCGTTAAAACATTTTGTATTACAATCTCATCTCCCTCTTTTAAAACTGGTAAATTTTTTGCATTCCTGTTATAATAGTATTTTTGTTTATTTTGGTTAAATTTTTGAATATCATTCTTTTTACCTAAAATTTGCGGTTCTAACAATTTAGGTGATATTGGTACGTATCCATTCAGTCTTCTACCTAGTAATAATTGAGCTGGTGATGGTGTATTATTATCAATAGGTGTATTACGATATTCTAACAATGAGAGATACATGTCTTTGTTATCATACTGAGCTTTCTTTAATAGTTTTTTTATTGTTTGCACATTTCTTTCAATAAATCCATTGGATTGTGGATAATAAGGCGAACTTGTTTTGTGTACTATTTCCCAATCCTTAATAAACTTTTTAAATTCCGCACTAGTAAATTGTGGGCCATTGTCAGTATAAAATATTTCAGGTCTACCATGCTTTGCAAATACAGACTTCATATGATCCACGACAATTTTGCTAGTGGTGTTATTATAGCAACAAATCAATTCAGGATATCTTGAATAGGTATCAACTATTAATAAGTATTCTGATTCATTGAAATGAAAAAAATCAGCTGCAACTATTTGCCAGGGTCTTACAGCAATTTCTTTGTTCATTAGTTCTTCTTTAGTATTACTATTTTGATAAGTAATACATGCTGGGCATTTCTTTACTACATCTGTTATTTCCTTACACATAAATGGCCAATATACTAATTCTCGAGCTTTCAAAAGTGTTTTCTCTATACCTTGATGACTATAGTGTAATCTGTTTATTATTTCTGATCTCATTTTCTGTGGTATTACTATTTGATTATCTTTAAAAATGACTTTCTTAACTACTACTAGACTCTCTCTCACCTTCCAGTATTTCTTAATATTATCACTTAATTCTTTTTTAGTACTAGGCCATCCTGCTTTAATAATTTCAGAAAGTTCAATCATTTCTTTATCTTTACCTGTTTCTGTTCTGATTAGATCAAATTTTGTAGGACTAATGCTTATATAATTAATAATGTTTATTTGTGCTTCTAAATCTGACTCTATTATTTTAAATTTTGATCATTATAACTGGCTCTAGATAATGTATCTGCTACATAAAGTAGACTACCAGGTTTATATTTTACAGTAAAGTCATAACATTGCATATTTATTCTTAACCTTTGTAATCTTAATGGACAGTTATTAAGAGGTTTTTTGAAAATAATTTCTAATGGTTTGTGATCTGTTTCGACTACGAAATGCCTACCATAAAGATACTGGTGAAATCGTTGACAGCCAAATGCCATAGCTAAAGTTTCCTTCTCAATTTGGGCATACCCTTTTTGCGATTCTGTTAATGACTTTGACGCATACGCTACAGGTAGATTATCTTGGAGTATCACCGCCCCTAGTCCATCTTTTGAACTATCAACAGATAAAACAATTGGTTTTCCCTCATCAAAATACTTCAAAACTGGACTACACATTAATAATTCTTTTATTGATTCAAATTCCTTATTGTGTTTTGGTGTCCACATCCAAATGACATTCTTTTTATTTAATTCTCTTAAATTTGCAGTTAATTTAGATAAATTTGGAATGAATTTGCCTAAATATGTGACCATACCTAAAAAACGTGCGAGTTCTTTTGCATTTTGTGGTACTGGTATTCTTTTAATAGCTTCAACTTTGTCTTCATCAGGTTTAATTCCTTCCTCACTTAACACATGTCCAATATATTTGACCTCTTTAACACCAATTTTACATTTTTCTCTATTAAATCTAACTCCAGTGTCTTTTGCTCTATTTAAAACTACTTTTAAAATATTATCATGTTCCTCTTTGGTATTAGCATATATAATCAGATCATCTATATAAACTTTAACACCTTTTATATTTTCAAAAATTTCACTGAATATTTTGTGAAACATCTCTGGTGCTACTGATAAACCATATGGTAATCGCAAAAAGCGAAATCTACCGAAAGGCGTAGAAAAAGTAGTTAACAAAGAGGATTCTTGATCTAATTCTATTTGCCAAAACCCTTTATGTGCATCTAAAATTGAAAAATAACCAGATCCAATCATATCTCTTGTGATTTCATCAAAGGTTGGTAGTTGATAATGTTCACGACATAAAGCTTTATTTAAATTTTGAGGATCTAAACAAATACGTAAACTCTTGTCAGGTTTGTTAACTAAAACAATTGGATTAACAAATTCAGTAGGTTCTGTTACTTTACAAATTATTTTTTGTTGAATCATTCGTTCTAACTCATTTTCTAATTTATTCATTAAGCCAAAGGGAATTTTTCTGCATGGTACCACACAAGGTTCATACTTTTCTTTTAATTTAAAGTGACATAATTTATTAGCAATTTTTCCAATTCCTGTAAATAAGTAGTTATATTCTGACAATATCTCATTATTAGCATTAATAGTTTGGACATTTTTATTATTGACAGTAAATTTAGTTTTTCAATTGTTTCAATACCTATAATAGGCACTGTTTTTACACTTCCAGTTCTTATAATTTCAAATTTTAAAGGAACTTCCTTATCATCTATCTTACAATTTAAATAACAGGATCCTAAAACATTCAAACGGTCACCATTGTAATTTGTAACATTTAACAAACTGTGATTCATTTTTAAATTTAACTTGAGATTCTTATACATATGTTCTGGTATAACATTGATATCTGCACCTGTATCAAGTTTAAAGTTAATGTTCTTGTTACAATCTACAACAGTTACTGGAATAAACCAATTCTTACCCTCTTTATAAATAGATAACGAACCTAAAACCAAATCATTATTCTCCACAGAGACCTCTTGAACATTGGAGCTTCGACATTGACTTGCGAAGTGGTTAAACTTCTTGCATTTCTTACATTGTTTCCTATAAGCCGGACAATTTCTTTCTTCATGTTTCTTTCCACATCTTGTGCACTCTCTATTGACTCGTGTTCTGTCTTGCTTTCTTTCCATATTTCTACTCTTATTTTCTTGTCCTTTATCTTGACGTTTATTCTTCTCATTCTCCCTTCTGTAGTTGTTTTCATGATTACCACTCGATTTTTTCCTTATTTCTTGAACATCAGCTTTATTTCCAGTCCTATCTAATAATTGTTTCACATGCATTTCAGTTTGCTCAGCAGCCTTACATATATCCATTGCTTTTTGTGAATCGAGGTTAGGTTCTCTTAGTAATCTGTCACGTACTTTTGAGTCTCTTATTCCGCAAACCACTCTGTCTTTTATGAGGCTATCTTTGAGGTTTCCGAAATCACAGTTCGATGCAATTATTTTTAAATCGCCTACATATGTATCTATTGTTTCTCCTGCCCTCTGTTCTCTAGTGTTGAACTTGTGCCTTTCAACACTTTTGCTCTTCGGAATAAAATATTCCTCGAATTTAGTAAGTATTACCTTTAGATCTTTTTTTTGTACATCAGTTAATTCAAATGTATCTAGAATTTCTAGGCACTGTTCTCCAATTATGTGTAAAAATGTAGCAGCTTGTATTTCCATATCCCGCTTATCCAATCCTGTAGCTGTGCTATATAATTTAAATTTACTTTTGAATTTTTTCCAATTAGTTCCTAAATCTCCCTCCATAATCATGGATGCTGGTTGTTTAAGGAACTCCATTTTGTTTTGTTTTTTTTTCGTTGATTTTTCTTTTTTTTTTTCTTTTCACTGGTTTCACTGACCTCACTTTTTATTTTAATTGTTTTTACGACTGCGCCATGTTGTAGTGGGTTTAATAATAAACTAATTATTATGTTTTAGTATCTATTTATGAATGTATATCTTAGGAGCGTTACATATTACGTGTACAACCATCGTTACGCCATAGTACAGTGCTTTCATAAGTATATGTTCAGTGTTACCACAACAAAAGGCAGTAGCAAGCAGCTGCGTTCACGGCGTGGCTTTTATAATAGGTTACAATTTAGTTTTTGGGCAAATACCTTATTAAAAAAATAAATAGTAGATTGTTTACATACAAAC
Organism: Protaetia brevitarsis; assembly: GCA_004143645.1. Classification (NCBI taxonomy): domain Eukaryota; kingdom Metazoa; phylum Arthropoda; class Insecta; order Coleoptera; family Scarabaeidae; genus Protaetia; species Protaetia brevitarsis. The sequence continues at coordinate 8,783 of RXPK01003326.1, forward strand.
AGGTTGCTACTAGTTTATTCGCGTGAAAAGCAATGTGAAAGATGAGTGAAGTAGCATTATGAAGCGGAGAATCTACCGTGAATGATGATGAAAGTTTCGTTCACAACACTTTTTTGTATTTTTTAATATGTGGTTAGGCGCACATGCTGCAAATACATATTCATATCTATTATATGTGGCAAATACAATTAGTGCTAATGTAATAGTGGATGTTAAAAATATATTAGCATACACGCAAACTGTTTATAGTGTTTTCAATTTAACCCAGAAGTATCGATTGGTTTCATATGGATAAACATCAACGACGCGAGTTAGAATCATCAGTATAGAAATAAATAATCTTTATCAACTGCGCATGTTGACGCAAATGTAGTCTGTCTATAGCTTTTGTCAATATTTCGAAAAAGGATGATAAAAAATTGTAAGTGTTTTTTCGGGATAAGCATAAGGAGTATGCAAATAATTAATCGCAACCAAGTTTAAAATGAAAGTAAATGGGAATGTTAAATTGTAAAAAACAATTAACACATATCTATGCAATATACATGGTAAAATTCATAGATACGCTTTCTTTCACGGTTAGTTTAAATCTCTATACCTATATTTATGGAAGTGTTTTTACCTTATCTCCGTTTAGTTTTAAATCCAAAACCTTTGAGTCACCAACTTTCTTGTTAATATCCTCGTTCGACATTTTTGCATAAATGGGAACCTTATACTAAGTTTGAATAATCGCAAATTAATGACATTAGCACGTCAACGTAGGGTTACACCTATAACAAATTAACAGATATACCGAATCGATGTAACGACCACAAACATGCAGGTGGTTTCTGTGGTAACCGACATAGAACATATGTAGTACCTAACATATACTGCATAGCGTGTTCTGAAACATTCTGAATATATTCTGTGTGATCACTTACCGAAACAAATTAAGGGTAAACTAGGTGATATCAAAGGTAGGCATTACTCCCTTCCATTTTTACATACAGACAATATACGAGTACCTACCTGGCAGCTGCATAAATTACTTTACGCGTTATAACTGTTTTGCCTAATAAAAAAATACTCCTAGTTGTTTTGTGTTCGCCGATTGTACATACGATCTGCGTCGTCGTCTACGCTGCCAATGAATGTGTGAAGTTTTCAATAATTGTTGTGGTTATTTGATTGGAATTACGGGAATTACGTTTATAGCCCGTGTTGTTTTTACATTTCTTAATTCTATAATATTCTAATTATAAGGTCATCAATGGTAAACATTGGTCAATAGCAATTTCAAATTAAGGAACTAATTTAAATTGATTATTATTCCACTTTTTGAAATCACATGAAGGAAGTGGGTATTTGGTAAGAATAATGTAGGTGCATACTGAAATAGAATCACATTACCAAACATTTTAATTTTCCATAGTTTAAAGAATATACATAAAAAAGAACAACAAAGTTAATTAGAGATAATTGGAAGCCAATTAATTCGCATTTTGTTCAATAAAAGGTACAGTATTACTAAGAAAAAGAAATTACGTGCCTATATTATCTCATACGATCTCTTCTAGGAGGCAAGCCTCCGACCATGTATAAAGTGCACATGCATTTATGGCGGCGCAAGGATTTCAACGATGGCATTAATCACCAGCGCAGAGTTAATTTATGGCTAGCCTCCTCACTTGCTATTATAGTGCGTACAGTAAATTTTCGTGCGTTATTGGACATTTGTTTGCATTTTTCAAGTATGGAATAAATATACTATTTATTATACCTTTTTTTGCGAAATTTCTTTATTTTAGTATATAGCCAATGCGTAAACATTATTTTAATACATAATAAGTGCTATTTATGTTATTAAAAATAATAGGGGAGGCTTAGCCTCCGTAGCCTCCCCTGACGAGCACCACTGCTTGTAATGGTTCTTAACGTTTTCAATGTTATATGAAATTTATATTTAGTAACAGATTAAAAAGTTACAGAAAGATCTGGTTGTATCAGAGTAGTGTAAAGTGTTTGTACGCGATGTTTTGCTGTTTATAACTGTCAACTTGACCCTAAATGTTTAACACTGGTAGGAAACGTTATTTTCAATCAAAATATTGGCAAAATCTCCAGAGAAAAAAAATATGAGAATATCAATGTTTGAAAATAATTGTGTGACATTTATGTTACATTGAACGTAAAGAAAGAACAACATCCTTTGCAGAACACATATGAGAGAGAAGATATTGCCAGTTTAATGTACTTGTGATAGATCACTTTCAGAAACGAATTCTCCCGTTTACCCACTATCGTAAATATCCTGAGTGTAAAATTATTATGTTAACAGTAATATTCATATTACTGACACTAACAATAAATGCTTTTTTTACTGAACCTACAAAATTAATCCGGTTGTCGGAGTTAAAATCGACCGATTTACCTCGAAGCTATGGAATGCTTCAATGTAGTAGGAAATGCTTCTGTGGTAAAATTAGAAACTAGCTCTGCTTGAACCGTTTTTGTGTAAAGTTCACTGAAATGTGCTCTACTTAGAAAACAATATTAAAGAGACTTTGATCAAAATGTTATGAAATAATTGAAAAAAATACTTTGATACCAACAACATAGTTTAATTCTACCAACGGCCAACTATTATCTGGTACTAAGTGCTTTCTATTTGTCCTTTAACTTTTTGGATATATCCAGTATTTTTAATCTGCAAAGAATTTGTATAGGTGCAAACTTGTTTATTGTCGGAAAAAGTAAAATTTCTCTTTCAAATTAAGAAAAAGGATTTTTTATGAATTTTTCTTTGAAAAGGATCATCTTTTATGAAAAACTAAATTATCAAACCGTAAAATTCAATGCCAAAAGTGAATTTGTAATATGTTGGTGTCATGTTAATGGTTCGGAATATTTTAATTATATTGGCGGTAGAGTGAACCCAAAATGGAAAGTACATATGTCGTCATATCCGTTTTGAGCGCTGAAATCGTCGAAAGAGTCTATTATACTAGCTTTAGGGGTGTTCCTGTCACTTTGACAGAAGTATTTAATGTAATTTCTATCGTAAAAAAATCACCCCCACCACTAATGACTTTAGTTCCTCTATTCTACGTCGACATTACGATGACGACATATGTACTTCTCATTTTGAGTTCACTATACTCTAGATTGTAAAGTAAAATTCGAATTTTTGGTAACCAAGGTTAATGAAACTGACAAGTCTTATGTTATCGGGTTCACAAAATTACGCCAAATATACAGCCAAATATACAAACATTTAAAATTCGACCATATTGAAACCGGAAGTGATAAAAAATAAAAAAGTTGTTGGTTGAATTATTGTGGAAAAATATACCTACAATCACCGAACGAGACGAATACGGAACCATATGTATAAAAAAAACTTTCAATTAACTTATTGAATAGGGAAGCATCACTCCAGTTTGATATATTTATGAAGGTAGAAAAGAAAAGATTCACATTCGTCGCTAATTTTTCGTATTTCGAAGGGTCAAGTAGACGTAGAAAAATCTTTTGAAAATATGTTTCTTTTTTAGAGGGAGATAGTAGTGCATGTTTAAATACTAGGTTTTTCTTATTATTACGGAATTCTTTTACTGTCTTTGGTTGATAATGGGAACCCACGTGTCCCCGAGATAACTGTCTCGAATTAATCAAATCTGTTGTATTGCGGAGTGATCGAATATTTATGTCCCAAAAAAAGTCATGTCTGCCACGATACGTGTTTGCCACGTTCAAAATTTGTAGATATGAATGCACCTTTATGCATGCCGGCGAGCAAGTCAGGGTCAAAACAGTCATAGTTCTTACGGAGATTCGGATGTCACTCGGATTCGGATAAGCTGTGAAACATGTTTATAATTTTTTTTTGTCAAAATAGTATTGATTCTTATGAAAAAAGCACAAACACAATTAATAAGCTGAAAAATAAAAACAATGATTATATGAGCTTGATACACGGTACGTGTCGAATTAGGGGGGTATTTAGAGCACGAGATGTAGCGCGCGGCCCGCGAACGGCTCCAATATTCCTTCAGGACTACCATGTGGAACCTGATATTAAACATTTCCACGAGGACGATCTTAGAACTGCAGTTGCTGGCATGAAATGCAATAATACCCCTGGACTCAATAGGATTCTCCCTGAAGCAATGAAGGAAGTAGCAAATATAGCGCCAGATTGGGTATCAGATGTCCTAAATAAACTGCTGACTTAATATGCAAGTAAATACATATGTTGAAGATTATGAAAGACATAGTGTCATTTCTTTGCAATGACGCACGTCAAAAACGCAAATAAAGGTTATGATTTGAGGGCGTAAAATATTAAATAATGTACCGGAAATAGTAATGGGCAACTGATTGGTCGATTTGGCAATCACGAATCGAATTGCCGTAAGATGTATACTGTATGTAGAGGTTGGGACGATCTTTAGTAAACGTCAGAATCTGGATGCCTCTTGCCATGTTTCTTTCTCTCGAATTTGAAGATTTTTGGCCAATTAGAATTTCGATTCTACTTATGCGATTATTTACAAAGTTTAAAGTAAAAAATAATAAGTTATCTTTTGATTTTTCATTTTGGATTTGGACTCAGTATTTCACAATATACTAAAACAAGTATATTATATTTCATAATTAAATAATACATGAAAATATACAACATTAATAAAAAAGAATTAAATTTCATACATTTTTTCTATAAAATCTGCTATCCCTTCTGGAGTGGTAAAGTCAAAATATTCATCAGGTCGATTCCGATAATGTTCCGACAGCATAATATTTTTCATCCTCTGTCTGGCTATCTTCATAGTCCTCTGTAAAAGATCGGGATATGGTTCTATGGCTATTCGAAAATCTTTTCTTGATAGTGAAAACAAATCACAATAATCTACTGCAACAACAGTAGCTACTCTAGTAGCGTGATCCATAATTAAGGAAATTTCTCCAAAATTATTTCCATCTGAAAGATGACAAACCTGAAAATTGCTGTATGAATCTACTGAAGATAGTAAGACATATTTATTAGTTAACTTACTTCCTTGCCAGAAGGTGTATACACGGCTACGGTACCAGACGAGATGAAATACATACAATCGCCGATAGTACTGGATTGTATTATAACATCGTTTGGTAGAAATATTTCTTGTTTCATCACATTCGTCATTTTTAATACAACCGATGCAGGCATGTTTTTAAATATATTTACATTGGCGATTAAACTTTCACAGCTATGCATGTTAATTTCCTCGATTAATTTTTGGGATAAGGTACCCAATATTTCTTCTTCTTTGAAATAATTCTTCTGGAAGCGGAAGTCAAAGTATTGAATAACTCGTTTAATCATTCTGTGTGGCAAATCTTTCGTTTTCATATAATCACGAAGTTGTTGAACCATCTCGTGGTATTTATTTTTGGATGTGTTATATTTAGAAACAATTTGAAGAAGTTGAGCTTGAAAATAAATGTGATAATACATATAATGTTATAGGTAATAGAATATTGCTGTTTTACCGAAGAAGAATAGTTGTAGTATGACACCGACTGTTAAACAAACCATTTCCATTATCATAATCTTTTCATCACTATCATCGCCATTCGAAATTAGGAAGTATAAATTAGTGACTAGGTAAAAGCACTTTAGAAGACTTGTTCTTTTTCTTTCATGCTTTCTTCTAGTTCTTTTACCGCCCTGGTTACTGTAGTCATTGAAATCGTTCGAGTTTTTTGCAAGATATAAAAAACATGTTGTCCATACGAGTAGTAAGAAATATACTAACAACATTTTTATCATTTTGAATTTGTACAGGCTAAATTGTTTATACTAAAAATATTTTTTATTAAATTTAATATTAATGTTCCCTGTTTCAAAATAATTTCTTTAATGTATTTTAAAGTATTTTATTTGATAAGAAATACCTACTCCATCTGACGACTTTATGTATTTATGGTACAAAATGATGCATAAGAATTGTAGCCGAGAACCGGCTGAGTTTTACAAATAGCTTATTGTTAGTTTTTTTTTTCTACAACATCTCCCTTATCTTGAATTGATTATTTTCTTTAAGAAAGTGTAAAAGTGTTGAGGGTAGCAGCCTTAGCAGAATTTGGTGTATTTTGTAGCCTTCGTTATTATTGATCGCAGAAGTACATTAAATTTGTAAAGATGTAAAGGGTACTGATTAATTAAATCAATTGAGCAAAGGGTTATCGGAAAATTCAAAGTTTGAACTTTTTAAATGGAATAAGCCTATCTCGACTCATTGCACTATCTCATATGTGATGCCCTTCTCTATTAATTACAGTTAACAAGGAATGAAAATTAAATAACAGTAAATGTAAATAGTCTTCCTCTTCTTTGTTATACTTTTTGTTTCAAAGCTTCGTTGAATATATTGTAAGTAATTATTAAAAAGTTTGCTTACTTCAGATATTTAAGTGTGATGGCTTCCCATTGGATTTACTAATGAGCATTATCACTAGCATTATCTTAACGAAGATGCTGAGAGCTATTTATAGAAATACTTGGACAAATTTCTTTGTGCTGTGAAAACAGTTGACATTATTTAATAATGTGACAAATATCGGGAAAATATTTAATGATTTTTAAGAAATGCTTCTTCTAGCGATAAAAAAAACACCTTTCGGTAAAAAGTGACGTGGTTAAAGTATTTGAATTTTGTTGCTAACAAAAATTAATAAGTAAACCGTCAGACAATTTTTTTCATATTTTCCTGGTTCCAAGTTTGTTAACTGTGTACTTACTAATTGTACTTCTAGTTCGACTGAATGAACCGTTTCGTTTGAGGTATTGATCAGAGAATTTGCCTGGTTGCGTATAGCTCCATTTCCTATTTTTTTACAAATTTTGATGTACAAGACTCATATTTTGTTGCTTTAAGGCAATATTATTCGATACCTATGATGAACAAATTTTTCGCCATATGATCAAGATTTCCTTTTCCTTCTTTTCTCGCAACCTTTTATATATTCGGCTGTCGCTTTTATGCTTTTAGATCCCTTTCCTACATTTCTTCTAGTGTGTTCCAATTTTGTGTTTTATCTCCTGCGCCTTGGAAGAATATCAAAAATAAACACGGAAATCGAAGAACATATATAGAAATAATAACAATAGTACTGTATGTACACCCTCAATGAAGACGAGTATTGACTCGTCTTCTTCTTTTACTGAAAAAAGAAGAATTAATTTTGAAATCATCTAACAGATGAAATGGATGGTTACAAAGGTAGAGCTGGAGATTTGATTAGTAGAGTGAGCAAGAAATATGACAAAACTGGAGGGATAATTGGAAAACATGGCGAGGATATTAGAAATAATAATGGCACAAGACTAGTAATTGCTTTTTGTATGACGAATAATCTAGTAACTACGAATATGTCTTTTGCACACAAAAATATCCACAAATATTTAAGGAGAGTGGATGGGATAAATCCGTTACAGGTTATGTTGTAATTAATAAAAGATTTCGAACACAGATAAAAGACATAAGAGCAATATGAAATTTGAAAGAAAAACAGAAGCGGAAATTCTTCTTGGTGAACAAAATAATATGACTATAGAATCCGTTATAGGTTATGTTGTAATTAATAAAAGATTTCGAACACAGATAAAAGACATAAGAGCAATATGAAATTTGAAAGAAAAACAGAAGCGGAAATTCTTCTTGGTGAACAAAATAATATGACTATAGAATCCGTTATAGGTTATGTTGTAATTAATAAAAGATTTCGAACACAGATAAAAGACATAAGAGCAATATGAAATTTGAAAGAAAAACAGAAGCGGAAATTCTTCTTGGTGAACAAAATAATATGACTATAGAAGGCTTGTGGGAATCCTTCAAAATATAACAATGGAAGTTGCAAAAGAAACACGCGAAGTCACGAGAATAAGGAAAATACAAAAAAAGAACAGCCCGTGAAACGAAGAAATAAAAAATAAAGTAAAAATCAAGAAATAGAAATGGAGACATTATACCTCGCGAACAAAATCAATCAAAAGTACGAGAAAGAAATTGGCAATAAATAAACAAGCTAATTTTGTTCGCGGTTAGGTAAGATAGCTTAACGCCTTAGGTTATCCAAAGTTTTCGATTGTATACCAAGATTACACTTTCGACCTGCTGATTGTCATAATATGATAAAAGGAGGATGGAAAATATGATTTCTATTAGTTAACAAAATCGGGAAATACGCATGCTATTCTGCTGAGCAGTTGCGTGTTACATATACGTCTCGATATACCATCTCCAATCTGTGTGCTATCGCTGTCTAACGGCAAGCACTCACCGCTATTCTCTACCCTTGTCTAACTACTACAAATTGCTATCCCCACATCGATCTTTTCAATTTAAATCAATTCAACAGAGCCCTCATTCCGTTTACTGCGAGGTGAAGGCACAGAATAGTGAATAATAGGGATGGTACGCCCTGCTCCTTATGCGGAGCAGCTGGTGTAAGATCAGGTTCACAGGTCTACAGGTCCACTTCTAAACTCCACTCTTTTTTAATACACTAGTACTATAAATGCAGAAGCAAACGTAGCTGCGAAAGAACAGGTCCGACTTGGAACAGCCATCCCTAGTGAATAACCAGAAATGTCATTCCCATGTTATTCCCTATGATCAGGATTTTATTTTTTGTTATTATTTATACCACGTCACGAGTCTGTGTACAGAAACATAGCAATGCACAATAGTATTGTGATGAACGTAGCTTTCATTCATATGTATAGCTGTGCGTGAATATTGCAATGTGAAGCGAACGAATGAAGTGAAGTCTATTCTCAAAGTTGCCTTCACGGCGTTAACGTATAGTGTAGGTCAGAGACCTGCACGAGTGAGTACGGCATCGTGCGAGTATAGGTACGTTTACGCATTTGACGAGTATAACGATGCGTCTAGTAATACGCATAATCGTGTATATGAGGTATGGGTAGCAATGGGCATCGTGGCATCGTATGATTACTACTCGCAGAATCGTCAGGAGCACTCAAGGTCCGTATACATATGGTTACCTCGTAAGGTGAGGCCCGGCTAAAGGAGAGGGTGGATATACGTTGACGCTGTGATGACGCGCTTCCCGATCATTCCCGTGTTTGAAAGAAGAACTTGAAAGTATATTGCAAGACACGTTCCTGTTGATAAAACATGAGTGGCGACCACCAAGATACACACAAAAAGAAATTTGCATGTAATTCAGTGCATTATTTTATTTTATTATTTTTGCGTATTTTTATAACGATGGTATGAAAGTATCCTTCCGCACCGCAGACGCTAGCGTATATGCGCACGCTATGCGAAGCGAACTATGTTCCGGGGCACTCTTTCCGATGTACCTATTTGGAGTATGAATCGGACGGCTCCGTTTATCTTCGCTATATGCGCTTATACGGGTGCTACGGGGCACATAATGCCGTGTCCCCAGTTAACGTCTTGCTTTCGTTGCGACTTCATCGTTTTCAACGCGTACCGCGCATGTGTGATTTCAAAGGCTTGAAGTGACGTTTATTATTAATGATGGAAGTTAATTGAGTGCAAAATCTTGAAAAAAAACGCGCTCTCATTTGAGGAAAAACTTTTAATTAAAGAGAAAGCAAGGCCTATTCCTGATCTTCAAATAAACTACACTTCCACAAGTAAAACTCGAACTTACAATAGAGTATTTAATAAAAATATGAGTGGATGTGCGGATGTTCACTAACAAATAAACTATTTTGTTTTATCTGCTTAATTTTTAAGAAAGAGGTCAGTAATAAACAAGGGTTAAATGATTTAAAGCATATTGCAAAGAGGCCAAAAAAACACGAAAATTCCGTTTCTTACATGAATGCATGCGTGGATTTCAATGTTCTAGGCAAAGTGGACATACGTGAATAGTTAGACAATGCTTATTTGCGACATAAAATTAAGTGCAACGAAGGTGTAGAAAAAAATCGTCATATTTTGCGTCGGTTAATTATGTGCATAAAAAAAATGTGAAATCTTATCCTATGTTGGATAGAGTAAAATTGAAAAGTGAACTTTCAGTAATTTATGAGCGCGAGGACATATGTGACGTAGATGTAGGTGGTGTTTTGCCGCTTTTAGTGTTCATAACACACAACAACTTAAAAAAAAGTTTTGACGGAAACATATAAACTGTTGGATATTATTTGTACAACCCCCATGTCGACAGCAGTATGTGAATGATGTTTTTCCACCCTCAAACCCATTAAAACATTTCTGAGAAGCACAATGTCAGAAGATCGACTGAACGCATTTTTACAACAAAGTCATTGACGTCCTTTCCAGCATGAAAAATAGGAGAATGAATTTTATGTATAAAAAATAGGCAAGTTCTTATATTGTGCCCACTCTCTTTCGTAACTCACGAGCCGCCGCTGTAAAACATTAATTGAAAAATTTTCTAAATTAAGATTTTTTAAAAAAATAAATATTTAAACTTAAAACAAAAAAAAAATAGTCGAAAGAGAGAAGTTAAATCTGAAGGACGCAAATTTGCCAAGAAACAAAGAAAAAAAACATTAATTTTAGTTTTCTTAGTTTTTAAATTAATGTTATTTTGTATATACGGACCTTAAGGAGCACTTGCTCTTTTCTTTTTTTTCTCAAGTTTTGCGATTAGGGCCGTTTACAGTGTCATTGTTATTCGTTTACTGGTAGAAAGCAATGAAACTAACGTTTGTTTAGATGGATCTAGTATGATTTAATCTCGACAGAAACCATATCATATAAAAAAACAGGCACACGAAATTTGGAAAACTTTTATTAGAAACTATAAACATACAATACATTAGGAAAATCAAGCCACTATAATAAGTGATAACCAACAAATAGCACCATATATGCACAATTATTGTACCCTATTCTTACGAGTAAGAATCGTACGATTCTTGCGATGCGACGATGCCGATTCCTACGATGCCGGTCTTAATGATTACCTACTCGCATCGTCGGGAAAGGTAATCGCCGATTATTAATCGACTACATTTTTACTTACTCGTGCAAGTCTCTGGTGTAGGTGACGATGCCTTCACCGCCATTTGTGGTAGATATTAGGTAGTGCGTGCGCAATGCATATAGTCATTTGAGAATAAGTCTCGTTTCACTCTTTCGTCGATTCACACTGCATATTCACGCGTGAAGGCAATATGAGATATTTGCTGTATGCACAACGCTTCATTCACTCACGTAAAGAATGAAATATACTGCTTGAAGCCCTGCTATGATACGAAGGATCTGCGGTGAATGACGGCGAAAGCTTCGTTCGCAACGCTAATGCACAATCGCTCCGAAAAATCGCGAAGAGTTGATTGAAAAGCGATATAAACATCTCTAGAATATAATTGAGAAAGGATGGAATATTTGTCCATTTAATGACCGCAGTGAAATTTTTGGTTATTCTCTATTCTGTGGTGAGGGGAACGATTCGCTAGGCATGTGTAATTCACAAGTTTAGCCGGCCCTCGATTCATTCCGCTTATTCTTTACAAGGCGTTGCTGGGTATTAGAGTACGGTCCTCAAATTTTATAACGCTTAGTAAGTTTTGATCGCGGTCAGTAATTTTATAAAAAAAATGGAATACTATTTATACTATTTATTGTTGTGTTTGTATTTATTGTAAAACGACTTTACAGTGGCAATTCAGCAGAAGTTACACGCGATTTATTTGCAGTAAATTATACCAAAAGATTAATCCTAGCGCGACTATTATTCGTAATACCGTCCGACGTTTGGAAATAACGTTTACATTAATAAATAGCAAAAATGAAAATGTCCTAGTGAAAAATGAAACAATATTCAGGAATTTAATGTAAAAATAAGTATGCGTTTATCAACTCTTGGCACACTTTTTATTACCAAAAATATTTTTATTTACCACGAAAATAAATTATTAAAGAAAAGTAGGGTTTTAAAAAGTTCTCGACAACTTCACATCAAATGCTGAAGGACTACGACGCGACGTTCGCGGATTGAATACTATCGACTTCAGGTGTGTCGAAACTCTCATCACCGCAGTTTAAATTGTTGTAGCAAAGATTTTTTTTGTTGCAGGTTCATTAATAATGCACCTCAAAACTTTTGTAATGCATAACATATTATAGCATATATTTATATCTGCTGTCACTGCTATAAAAGGCGTTGCTTCTTTTTGATGTTGTGTTTTTGCAGCTAAGAGCTACAATCTGACGGATCTGTGCATGAAACTCTAATAAATGATTTTTATGAATTCCTACTTTTCGTAAGAGTAGGTATTCAATATCAAATAAATTCAACAACAGTGTTAAGGAAACGTACATCTCTGAACCTGTTCAAGTATCTCATCAGGGTTATAATTCGTAGTATTTTCAAGGATGCCGGAATTCTAATGAAGTATTCACTGACCACTGCTGTGCTTAATACAAACGGGGCTTCAATGTTGACTGATGTTATAATATCCAGTGCAAACCAAGTCGTAGCATAGTTGCTAAAAAGATAGGCTGTGTAAAAAATAATATTATTTGTAGAAGTAAGAAACAATTATGAAAACTGCAAAAGAAGAAGAGAAGTTACGGAACAACTAAAAGCTTTTTTGTATTATGGTGATATTTAGAGTCTAAATACAGTTATGTATTCTTGAAGAAAAAGTATCCGAACGATGTATGCCTAAGCAAGCGAGAGAAAAGATATCGCGGGCCCCTTCCATTGTAACGACGTTTCTTTCTATATGTGATGTTCTCTCTAATTTGATATATCTTTGGCTTTTCGCTCATGAAACTTTATGAATGACCCCTGTAACAGCGTCCTCGTAATTCTTGCTTCTCACGTAGCGGCGCTGGCGAAGATCGCCGTCAGCTGTGCGATCGCAAATTGCGCGCGAAGATGTTTGTTTATGTCGCGTACTAATACGTCGTACAATTATTAAAATTAACCCTAAATGAAGTAGCTCCAGTGCGTGAGTAATTATCCAGGGTTCTGGCTTGTAGTACGCAACAAATATGATATATTCCAGTGAAACAAATGCTTGGTTTTCGTAGTTTTATTCTCCAAATAAACAACACGACAAAAAAAGAGTGTGTAAAAGTGTATATACAGGTAAGCAAATAATCATGAACAATATTTAACATATAATACTAACGAATATGAATATATAAATAGTAAACAATCACGGAGAAATATTAGTTTTGGCCGACGGAGCCTTCGGTCAATTTGCCGAGAAGGCACGGGAAATAAATGCAGAAATATAAATATATGTACCGGGGTTCTCGCTTAATTCATGACGCGCAGCGGATTAAACGTTAAGAATGAAATATAGGTCATTTACGGCAGGAATTCGTCTACGATAATTCTCACATTGACCATATACAGGGTGGGCGGCTTAACAAAAATACGAGCGTGCGACAAATAATAAAGGGCGATCTCACGGCGTAAACTATTAATTCGCGGGGCGGAAGGACTGTAAACGTATCACTCCTAAGAACGACAACAGAGTACAGTCTTGCGGATTCGGTAAATGGTTATAACCGCGTCACCCTTACGGACGACAGCACATCATAACCTTGCGAGAACGGGAAAACACACTGTAAACGTATCACTCCTAAGAACGACAACAGATTACAGTCTTGCGGATTCGGTAAATGGTTATAACCGCGTCACCCTTACGGACGACAGCACATCATAACCCTGCGAGAACGGAAAATGCACTGTAAACGTATCACTCCTAAGAACGACAACAGATTACAGTCTTGCGGATTCGATAAATGGTTATAACCGCGTCACCCTTACGGACGACAGCACATCATAACCCTGCGAGAACGGGAAATGCACTGTAAACGTATCACTCCTGAGAACGACAACAGATTACAGTCAGGGAAGGTTCGGGGATCGGCGGAGGCTACGAAGTCTGCCACGAATTCGGTTGATGCACGGTTTAAATAGGCAAGCGGGGATTCGAGCGTGCGTAAAGCCAACACGAGCGCGTGGGGAAATAGCGTGCGTAGATACAACGTGCGCCGCGTGGAGGGGACGCGATACTCTGATAATTAAAACTATGACGCTTGCCGGCGAAATCAAATTAACGAAAATAAATGCGGGTGTAACGAGCGTATCAGGGAAAATTGATGAAATAAACTAAAATTTATGATAAAAGAAATTCTTAAATCAAAAATATATACAGAAGTCAATTTTTCCATGTAACGACACGTTACACCATTACTAGGAATCAACCTTTTCTCTCCTGTTTACTCCGGGTCGACTCGTTAGGGTATTTTTTCTTTAAGTTTACGTAATAAATTATAAGTTAAAAGAGAAAATATTGATACTTTATGTCTGTACTTTATGTAACAATTCTGTACATATTTGTTTTTATTTTGTACGTATTGTACTATACTATTTGCTGATTAATAAACGAAAATTACTGTTTAGGTCGCCAGCGCTTTCTTGATGTCTCAAGTTTTTGCTTTGAGTTGAGAATTTTTCGCGAATGAGAATGAAAAGGGTTACAGTGATATGAATTCGTGTTGTTCGGCTGTGTAATATATCGATTGTTTGTTTTCACTGACAAGAAGATTAAAACACAGACGTCAAGTAAATAAATAACGATATATTGAGTAAATACTATAATAAAATTTATTAATATCGATAGTGTCTGAAAATAGGAATATTTCTTTTTTATGCTTATAGCAATAGCAAATAAAATATGTTCAACCAGCGCTCAAATAAAGCCGGATTTTAGAAACGAAACAGTTTACAATTGTGACTATCCGAAAGAACTGTGCAGGTGTTTGTATGGATGTAGTTAAGAAGTACTGTGATTTGAAATGAATGCTCTTATTGCTGGTATATTTAAACATAGATATTTCTTGAATTGTCAATAAAAAGTATAAGATACTTACTAAGCAACATTGGATCTGTTCATTACAATCTTCTTGGTATTCATATTCTGATAACCAGTATTGAAAGACATTACAATGTCAATTATGCAAATAACGTCAAAAGATAAACGCACAATATATTGAGTATCATTTTTTGGGTATGCATGAAAATCGGTACTACTACTAGTAGTGTAAACAAGGTCAGAATCATCAATAACTCCCAAAAATATCTGAAAAACATTTTACTTGGAATTAATAATGCATTGTCCAGGGGAAAAAGTTAAAGTTAGTTATATGAATGTAGGTAGGTTACACTTTTACATCCACACAGCGCTATAAAATTTTGCATACCTCGAAACATGCCAGACCTGCGACTTGTTTCGACAGTTTTTTTTAGTTCTTTTTTTGGTATTTCTCATTTACATACAGGGTTGACTGGATGCATTGATTTCTCTAGCGCTAAGACGACTTCATCTACAAATTTAACATTTTGGATAGGATAAACCACATAGTTATTGGCCACTACACAGTTATTAGCTATTATGGATAGCAGTCATTTTTGCATCCCGAGGTCGATAGCTTTTAAAATTAGCATGACCAATTATTATCACTTGCATTGTCTTATTACTGCAAAGAGTGGCTAATTACTGTACAATTTCGCATGTTTGGCTTTATGTTGACGTACAATGAATTTTAAATTATCTTGAATTTGCATATTATCCCATATTTTCATGAATATTTTGCAGTAAATTTGGGCTAGATCGTTAATTCAGATTTTTTCTCTAGATGATAATGTGGATCTTTGGTTATAAAGTCTGAAATTTTGTTTTTTACTGACTAGTAATAGCAAAAGCAAATTCATTTTTTAAAGAACTTTGTCAAACAACTTTTACAGTGCGACCACATTTGCTTTTGAGGTGGGGTTATATAATTAATATATCTACAACAGTTTTACTTTATACTTCTCTTAAAATCACTATGTTAATTCAAGTTGGGATTTGCGCAAAATCTTATTGTGCTGTGTGTAATTAGCCCAATTAAATTAATATTAT
The DNA here is from genome assembly GCA_004143645.1 of Protaetia brevitarsis. Classification (NCBI taxonomy): domain Eukaryota; kingdom Metazoa; phylum Arthropoda; class Insecta; order Coleoptera; family Scarabaeidae; genus Protaetia; species Protaetia brevitarsis. Next base: position 24,714 of record RXPK01003326.1, read on the forward strand.
TTTTTGTACCTCTATATTAAGTACGGTCAAACGAGGTTAAGTGAATCAATAATATAAGTTTTGCGTTAATATTTTTATAACCTAAAAAAAAATTAATTTAAAAAAAATAATTAAAAGTTTGTTCATCATTTACTCAACATAATCTGCATTCGTTACTGATACAGAATAAATATGTTATAAATTATTTTTAGCCAAAGCGTGATTCATTTTACCCTATACATTGGGGTAAAGTGAATCATACTAAAAGTTTTCTAAGATCTGATTCAGTCAAGATATATTGTTGAAGAAATTTTCAACTTCAAAATATTTCTTCAAAAATATAAATAAACATAATATAAATATAAATAAAATGCTCATAAAAGCAGCGGTAAATGAAAATAAAGTTGTGAAAAAAAAAAGAAAAAGAAAATACCACAAATAAACTAAAACTTTAAACATTCTATCCTATCTAACTATGCTAATATCCAAAATCCTCTTCATGAATTGCAAATACATGTTGTCCCGTTTTAAGTGACTTGAGTTGCACCCCTTTGTAAAATTGCTTTACGTCAATTTCAGATATTTGGGGACAAACAAAATATCCTTCAGAAGAGGAACTAAAATCATAAGATAAATATAAAATTGGAAAATATTGCATAATACAAAATTTAACTTATCGTCAAAATGGCCTTATTAGGAAGTTTCAACATCATCAACACTAATTTGAATGACTTAATTTTTGTTGTGATTCACTTTATCCACATTTGTCTATTTTTCCAAAAAAAATCGAGTTAAGTTCAGGGTACAAATAGCGTATAATTAAAATAATATTTTAATAGTGTATATTATTCCTAAAGGATATTATTGTGGTTTCTATAATAGATTTACCCGGCTAATATTTTAAAGTAATGATAGACACAATAGAATCCCAATTCACTAGATGGCTGTAAACTACCGTATATGCCCGAGAAATCTAGAGTTCACCAACCAATATCTTTATTATTTTTCTAATTCTAGAGCCGTTGCCCAGGTGGCTGCACTACTTGTATCTTCTAAATCACTAACTTGTATATTATTATGCCTCTACTTTGTTAAATATTGAATTTATAGTTTAATTCTTAATAATTCAATGTATCAAATGAGCTTTTATTAATAAAACAGTGTAATTATTAATAACATGTATAATTTATTAACAAGTTTATATCAAAAACATATAAAGAGTACGAGAACTCTTACCCAAGGTGAGTATACTTATTTGTAATGTTCAAAACAAATATCATCAATTATCCAGTGCACATTTGGATTATTAAATTCTCAAAATAACTTTTAAAACAACGTCTATCAACTTATACACATTAAAATTTCAGGATAAACTGTCATTTTGCAGACATGAAAAATAACCATAAAATGTTAAAAATATTAAATACACGGAAATTTAAACAATGCTTTGACCAGATACCTCGTATATCAGCTTGCACACACCCAGAGTGCTTCAGAATGAGAATTCTTTGCAGTGGTAATCCAGATGTTGCAGAGAAGGGTTGACATCGGGAGAACAACACCGGTTTCAAAAAATCCAGGAAAACCTCCTTCACAGCATCCAAAGTGTATCATTATATACGAAACAGCAGAGACATGTATGATTCTATATAGAAAATGTACTAAACACAGCAAATTTTTTATCTTCTAATGTGTTTTCCTCTTCATCATCTATTGTTTTTTCATCTATAGCTTCGGATTTCTCTCCTATCTCCTTCTCACAGAGTAACTCCTTAAAATGCTGTATCGATATTTGTTTGTATTGACTTTCTTCCTCAACAACACTTCTATTTTTATTTTTTTATGTTTCTTCTGTTCATTAATTTTCTTGAAAATTTTTTAATGTTATTATGCATTGTGTCATTTTCGATCGCCTTTAGGTTATTATTTATCCACTTTCTATTACAGTTCCGTATGATTTTATTGCCAGCATTCCTCATTTTATTATATTCATCTTCGTCTTCCTTATGATTTGAACTAAGCCATTTCAATCTAGCCTTAACCTTCTCTTCTAGTTTTTCTCGGCATTCTTCATTAAACCATTGTTTTGTATTATTTCACCTTTCTCTTCCTATTGTTTCTGCAGCTGCTTGCGCTAATATTCTTTTATTGTTTTCCACTTCTTATTTATATTTTCCTTTACTTCTTCTTTTTCCTCTATCAACATTTTCAATTTCCTTGCATATTTCTTCTTCAAACTTTCATCTGTAAATTTATTTACGTTCCATTTTAATCTACTGATTACGTTGGGTACTGCCTTCCTTATTTGTTGGTTTAGCCCCTTTATACGATTTCACATCCTTCACCGAAGATTGCTTCCGCCTGTTTATTAGCACATGGTCTATTTGTGTACAGTATTTCTTATCCAGTGACATTCATGTTACTTTATATTCCTTTGGATGTTTAAATTTAGTGCTGCTTGTAATCATATCTGTCCCAGTAAATCACACAATCTTCTCCCATTATCTTTAGTTCTTTCATGGATAGTATATTTTCCTGCTTCAGTCTCTACATAGTTCTCTGACGTCTTTCTATACATCTCTTAGTTTCCTTACTTGCATTTTCGATGGGGACAGTACATATTTAAGATTGATAAATTCATCGGATTGGCTTGTATTCTGAGGTATGGCTATTCGTTCATTAATCGGTTTAAATTTTAATCTTTTTTTCTTACTTCCCCCATTATCATAAAAGGTAACCCATTTTGCCCTTGCTTTTCGTTTTCAGAATATCTGATGGAAAAGTGTTCCTTGTTTCTGACTCCTTGGCCCTTCTATCTTGTTTCGTGAATTGCGGCGATTTTAGCTCCATATCTCCTAATTTTTTCCCTTATTTCCTTCCATCATTTTTCCTGGTACCAACAATGCTCTAACATTCTATGTAATTATTTTAATTTCGTTTCTCCTTTTTCTTCGGTTTTTGCTATGTTTAAAATTTTTTCCTTCTCTGTTTTTTAATTTCTCATTTATGTTTCTTAATCTTTCTTGACGCTCATCTACTATTCCAATATTCTGTCTTACACTTTCCTTATGCATTCTCGTGTTCCTTCTTCCGCCAGTTTTTCTACAAAATTTTTCGTCAGCTGTTAGTTTATCTTTAGGCATTTTATCATTTTCCATTGCCTGTCCGTCATTATTATTTCCATCCGTTTTTTTGCTAGCTAGTTTTTTGAATTTAGTTTTTCTAGTTCTTCTTTACATTTATTTCCGTTTATTCCATCCATTTTATTCCATTGACCGACAATCTTATTATACCCGATTTTAACCGTTTTACCTTTAGTTTTTTCTTCTTTAACTACTTTCCTTATTATGTTTTGTTTTTGTTTTTCTTTCTTTGTTAAATCATCATTAATAAAAATCGTATGGTTTCTCACCTCTTTTAATTTCTTTTTATTCTCTATAATCTTGGCTTTCACTTCTTGATCTCCTAAAGGATTAGAGAATATCTAGTAGCTGATAGACGAAAATGATCCTTAGTACTGTGTGCATTCAAACGTTTAACCGATTTTTGAAATAACAGTCAAAGCATTTAAACATGTTTAATATAGCTGGTACTTCCGTGAAGGAAAGAGCAACGCATGCGATACCTAGCCGTATTACTTGGCAGACAAGCAACATATGGGAGTAATATTATCGGCACCTTGTCTCCCTGATCGCTAGAGACGCAAAATTTTCCGGTATCTAGCGAGTGATTGACTTAACCCCGTTTGACGGTATGTTTATTTTATGCAGGGTGCATTATTCGCGAAAGACTTGCATGTGGCGACCTTCTTTGTCAAATTCTTAGGCCTTAATCTTAATTGATTTTTTTTATATCCTGCGCCTACAAGAAGTCTCAAAGGCTTCAATATTCAATTAGTTAATATTCATTTTTACCTAACTCTTCTAGCTAAAACGAGCATCCTGCTTTTTTACTACGTTATTTCACCCTTCGGTGAAGATAAGATAAGATGCGTTAATATTACCCTCTCGTATTATAATATTGTTTTAAACATTTCTGTTAATATATTTTCATTGAACATATAGGAACATGGTACAATGAATGCAGTATTCAAGGTAGCAATGTAAATAGTAGAATTAATTCGACCTGTCTTTAATTGTGTCATCGTTCGAAGTACTAGTTAATTCGTTTTTTATTCATTTTAGTGTTTTTCAGTCTTGCACGTTATTTGAGCGTTTTAGATTTTTCTTTCGTTTAGAAGATAAGATTTTAGATTTAGTAAACGGGGATTTAACTAATGGTTCATTCAGTTTTGAAGGAAACATTCTGCACCCATATTACGTTGCTAAAGCTCAATATCTTTATCAAAACGATAATCTTTTCCGGGTGAATCTCTGCAACAAGATTTTAAATAGAATTCATGATGACGACTGTTTTTTGAGACATATTCTTTGGAGCGATGAATGCATATTAACATAAATGCAGTCTTTAATACTCATAACTTTTACTATTAGGCACACGAAAATCTGCACCAATTTTGTGAATGTGGTCACCAAAGAAGGTTTTCTATTAGCATTTGGTTAGGTAAAATAAACCATGTAGTTATTGGACCAATTTACCTTTCAGGTTGTCTAGAAGCCGCTAAATACTTCGATGGCTTGGAAGAAATTATAGATAACACGCCAATGAATTTGCTACCCAATATGCTGTCCATGCACGATTGAGCTCCCGCTCACTATGTTCTTAATGTTAGAGAGTGGCTGGAGGAACATTTTTCAAACAATGGTTTGGCCGTGATGTTCAACATATGAGTTGCTAGGTCAGCCGATCTTAATCGATTGTACTTTTTTGTTTTCCATTTTATCAAAGATAAAGTATATGCTACGCCTTTCTTAAATTCCGGCGCTATGCAGCGAAGTGAGGGAACGAATAAACGCATTAGTGTTGGAAATGGAAATAAATATGGAACGAGTGATTGAAACAATACTATGCAGGCGGTAAAAATGTATTTAAATTAAGGGTTTTCAATTTTAACATTCAAGAGAGTAAAATAAACTCTAATTTTAGTACCTACATGTAATGCTTTAATAATTATAATTCCTGTACTCAATTCTCTTCAAAAGCCTTGTTCCATTTATCACAGTAAAATAAAATTGAGAATAAGAAGCTTCATCTTATGGTTTTCTGTGCACCCTCAATTACCGCGCAAACCAATACAAACTTAAGTAAATAACAACAATATTGCTATACGTAGTGTTTTTTTTTTTTTCAAATCAGTCATGACACAAGAGGTAAAGTACAATACTAGAATATTAAGATTTTCGATTAAAAAATATACAAAGAACATCGTCATATACAATTCTTCCGCCAATTTATACACACCCTGTGTTATATATTTGTAGTTGATGGAAAAGGAAAACATACACTCTTACAAGTAAGTTAGGGTGAATGCAGTTACGGTACCTTAATTCTTTTTTATATTAATTATAGTATTAAACATTAATAACGATGAATCATTTAAAAATATATTTAAATTACCTGATTTGACTAAACGGGTGGATCATGTAGTAATGATCTTGCAGATGAACTTCTTTCTCTTTGCGTATTGCGAACGATGACTTTAAATACATTTTACTTCTAGGATTCGATTCGCTAACCATTAACCATCCCCTAAATTTTCTCCTGAAATCTACAAAGTAGCCGCTGTCAATGTATTTAACTAATATGTCTTCTTCCTGGGGTAATTTGCATTTGTGTTTCATCTCATCCATTAACTTCTTATTAATCTGTTTTTTATTAATAACTTTGGTATCATCATAATCCATTTTGTAATAGTATTAATATTTTTGCACAAATGTGAATAGTCAATCGCTTATTTTGGTTTAAAGTTATTGTCTATTTTGACAAATTTGTGCGATGATTCAATGGCTTGCTAACTTTTTGGGCATCAACTGTGTTTAGAAATGTTAGCGGTTCTTTTCTTAGAAACACAATATATTCAAGTAATCACTGGTTACGAAATGATGGTGGACCGTGTAAAGCCACGCTCTAATTCCTAGTCAAGAAGTAATATGTGTTACAAATTGAAGTGTCAGTGTCAAATCGTTATCATATAATCTTTGGTCAAGGAACGTCTCAACAAGAACGGACACTCAGCGTCGGCACCTTTGATCTCTCGGAGGAGAAATTCGTGACCTTCAGTCCGCTACTTTACTTCTATTGGCTAAATGCTAAAAAGTACTCAAAAAGATGTCGATTCCGCGCGCACATTCAAAATTTGCTACTGTCAGGTTGACATGTTCCTCATCAGCTGTTATTTTGTTTGCTGGTATGTATTCCACGTGATAATCTCACAGGTAACCTAAAACGAAACCGTCAATGACTGTCCTGTCAAGAACTGTTTCGACATGACCCGAGCTTGGAAAACTTGACTTGCTATTAGCAGGAAGTACCAAAAGAGATGCCGGTTCCAAGCAAAATTTGCTAAGTGTCCGTTCTTGGTTACATATCCCTTGCTTTGGTTATACTCGCCTCGCGTTATGTAGAACGCTTAGCCATAGTATATGGTCAAGGCAGTAAAATCACTCGCTCCGATTCGTGTGTCTAATATCTAGTATCAGTGTTAGTCGAATCTTGATGCGAGATAGTACAATTCTCTGTTAATGTTTTACTCATTGTAAAGGTAATACAATGTCGGGCGTAGAAAATCCCAGAAAGCGACCATTCTTTCATAATGTAAAAAAGTACATCGGTGAATTCCAGGATTAACATTATGGTGGTGCCAAAGTAGTTTGTACAGTGTGCGATAAACAGTTATTGTGATGGCACAAATCGGATTACACAGTGGTGCTGGGTGCACCTGATCCGTTATCTACCTATAAAGATTATTTTAATTACGCGTGTGTTACATCCGTAGATGTTGACCGGTCTTTTTCAAAATATAAGCATATTTTTTGCAATTAGTGCCGTAACCATACCATTTATTCCACTAGTGCCGTAATAGGGTCTGTTACAGCACTAGTTGCGTAATAGAAATGAAACATTTAAGCAGATTTATTTTAAGTTGGTCACATTGCAACAGAAATGGAGATGTCAATATGACATTTTGTAAGCAAGTTTGAGGTTATTATATTAAAATTCATTGTAAGATTTGATATTTTTAATTAATCTTTGAAATAGTACAACTATTATAAACATTTATATTAACGTTTGAATTATCTTTCGAAGTGATAGTGATACCGTGTACAGTAGAAACATTCAGTTGAAAATTATCGTTCTCTGCGATAGTGATATTGCTTCTGTTGGAGTACTCAAACTGTGAACCATTCCCAGAAGTTCCAGGTAGATTCACATTATTTTCCTGTGCAAACATATTTCCAACATCAATTTTATTTTTCATAGATGAGGCAACGTAATCTTCAGCAGCAGCCGTGTTTTTCCAGCCACCTAATCGTTTTATAGTTAAAATATCACCTCCAGTATTTGCTATATGTGTCGCACTGTATCTTCTAAAACAATATCCTGTATAAAGATGAGGATCTGGTAAATAAAGAAAACTGGCAATTTGTTTAGGAACATTTCCATGGTGTTAATACCGATAGGACTATTAATTAAGCAGCCATGACGATAAGTTAGAAAAAAACGTTTGTGAGTAACTGTTTAGGCCGCAGATTATTATATTTTTTATAAGTTCGATGCAGTTTACATCAGTCACTGCGAACATTCTGGGTACATTGTTTTTTGTTTTAGGTATGTTGACTATAATGGAATCGGAATTGTATTGAAGATCTTCCACACATATATTAATTAATTCTTCTCGCCTACAGGCTCCATTATATCCTATTATCAAAATAACCTAGAATATAAAGAATTTACAAAAAAGTAACGAAATAAAATCAACACTAACCTCTATAGCTAAGTATATTTTATCATCGGCTTGTTTCAAAAATCTATGAATATCTTCTTCTTCTAAAATTTTAGATTTTTTTGTTTGATAACCTTTAGATAGCCGTTTTAATAATGCTTGAAGTTTCATATATTTTGATATATCCACATTTCTATGTACATTTAAACACGATCTTAACATCGAATAAATCGACCATAATGATGAGGATTTATAATCTTTACGTAGCATTTCAAAATAAGCAAGTAAGACGTTCTCAGAAATATGAAGAATTTCCTTTTCTTTGCACCATTTTTCAAAATTTTTGTATCGCTTTTGATACATAGTGTACGATTTCTCCGGAAGTAAATTATTAATGGTTTTTTTAGCAATTTGCCGTATTTCAGGCGGAGTGCATGAAAAAGTTGTAGAATCATATTAAATTATAATATAGTTACTTTAGTAATATAATATATAACAAATTTCAAAAATGTGTCAATTTTAAATTAACTTGTCAATTTAAATCTTGTGCCAAACCAAGGTGACAACTGGTGACAACCGCCACAAAATTTCCCTAGATTATCAAATTTTTCTGGTTTTGCTTTTACAAAAAGAGAAATTTTAAAACTAATTGCAAAAAATAGCATAAAAGACACGTTTCATTTGACATTAAACCACTCATTCAGTTAAGAAAACTCTGAATTCGTACTTTGAAACGTCAAAATGAAACTTGTCTTTTAATATACTATTATCATCGCGACGAAAGCGGTTTAGTGGAAAAAATCTTGAAACACTTAATGCTGCAAACTTTTTAGCAATCCTATTTCTGCTACTTATATAAGGTAAGGGACTCATATAATATGTATAGTTAATAAATAAATAATTTTGCTCTTCTTTTTTTTCCCCCTCTTCCCTTTTCCTTTTGTGTTAAACGTTAATGTCACATATATGAAACTTACACACACACACACACACACACACACAGCTTTGCTCCCAGACCAATTACCTTTATACAATGATACCTAAGCAAAATATCTTGTTCATCTACGTTCATTACAATGGTTTAATGGTTTTGCTTCTGTTCTTTTCTTAGTTCTACTGGTGTGCTACAAGGATCTAATTTAGGTCTTCTTCTCTTTAATATCTTTGTTAATAATAATAATAAACTATATTTGTACAACAGTAGTACTCTATTTACAGGACAACAAATAAACTAAACTGTGTATACATTAACGTAAGAAGTAAGAATGGTTGCCTAAACAAAATAAAATCATGTATCAATAAGAAAAGTAAACATGGATAGATCATATAAACATAAAATATAAACATAATCTTACAAGAATTAAGTGGCCAGCGACAATGTACATATCTTTTGAAAAAACTATAATTACAAAGAACTAAGGTAGATACAACTAAAAATAAGGTAATGCAAAAACGTACTAATCATACAATTTGTTAAAATTTTTCATCATATGAAATACCGGGGACTTAACTAGGACATAGGTTTTAGCAGTCGGAAGACGTAAGTAATCAGTAGAACGGGTGTTGCGCGCGGGAACATTAAAATTAACATAAGCTAGCAGAGATGCCGAATCAACCACTCCTTCAATTAAATTAGACATAAATCTACCACTATATCTGTCCCGCCTATCTGATAAGCTATGAAAGTTATGCTGTGTTAACAACGCACTATAGTCACTACCGCGGCCAGGGTAAGTTCCATTTAACCTAAAAGATAAGTACTTTAAGAAACGCTTTTGTACTCTCTCAATCGCCAGCATCTGATGTGTATAATGAGAGTACCAGATGACTGATGCATATTCCAATTTACTTTGAACTAGTGCAAAGTAAACAGATTTAATTGCCTGCAAATTGTTGAAGTAGTGACATGATCTTATCACAAAACCTAATGTTTTAGAAGCTGCTGAGCACATGGTCGTTATATGGTCCGAAAATGTCAGATGAGCATCAAACAGCACTCCCAAATCGCACACACTATTACTTCTTGTAATAACTTTCGACGCAATAACATATTGGTGGATTATTGGATTCAAACACCTTGTATATGAAATTACAGAGCATTTTCCCACATTCAATTAATGATTTGTTCCAACTCTTAGATTGTTGGGTTAGCGTATGTAGATTTTCTTTTGTATGAGGAAAAATGCTTTATGCTCCTTCAGGCTGTCAGTCTCCGCGTCGGGCAAGATTCCACCTCGGTATCGTTTATCACATTCCGTCGAGGTGGTGCCCCGTATTTAATGTCCGTCCATCTCCTGCTTCTTGGTCGTCAAAATCGTCTTGGCGAAAGCGGAGACCCTGTACCATGCGTCCCGGCTTCGCATCATCGTCCGAACTAAATTTGCCGGTGTAAGCACACCAACATCTCGTTCCAGCTCATCTCTATGCGACTTTCACATTACGCATTTGAAGAACGTATGGCGAGCATCGTCACGGTCGCTGTTCTGGCACCGACAGGAGGCACTATCCACTTTCTCCATTTTGTAGAGGTAATCGTTGAAGTACCCGTGTCCCGTCAGCATTTGAGTAAGGTAGTAGTGATCTTTGTCCATCCAGACTGAAAGATTCGTAATTAATTCGGCCGTCCATCTGCTTTTCGTGTCCGCGTTCCATCGTTCCTGCCAGAGCTGCATGGTACGCTCTCTCGTCCCCCCGCTTGCTTGTCGATCCGCCTTCCAGCTTGTCCAGGTAGATTTGCCTTCTTTCCTTGGCTAGAAGATCTATAGAGATTACTCCTGCTATAACTAGGGTCGCTGCCTCCGATACCGTTCTGTAAAGTCTTGTTATTCGGAGAGCTCCCTCCTTTGGAGTGCTGCCATCCTCTTGCGGTCCGAAGAGGAGAAGTCCTGTCGGAGCGCGTCTGCCCAGATCTCACTGCCGTACAAGAGAATGAACTCCGATACCGACATCACAAGTCGGCGTTGCTGATGGCCCACCGACGTTAGCCACCAGTCGGCTGAGTAAAGTGACCTTCTGGGCCGCTTTATTTGCCGTGGAGCAACCATGGTCCCAGTACGTCATACGGTTGTCCAGGTGTACTCCTAGGTATCTCACAGACTCGGTTGTCGTGATCGTCTCCGTATCGACCTTCAACAGTATTCGCAGAGGAATTCTACGTCCATCCATGTGGAGCCGCTGAGCGTCCTCGGTGTCGGTAGCGACAAGCACCGCCGCGATGTCATCAGCGTAGTCAACCAGGTAGGCGCCAACAGGTTTTTGCATATGGAGGTGCCGTCATAAGAGATGTTCCACAGATCTGATCCCACCGTGCGCCATTCCTCCGTCGTTTCGTACATAAGCACTCTGTCCGCAAGGTAACTTCGCAACGTCCGCAAAAGGTAATGCGGGATGTGGAAACGGTTCTCCAAGGTATCCAGGATAACGTCCCATCTGGCGCTATTGAAAGCGTTCTTCACATCAAAAGTGACGAGCGTCACTATTCTTTTGGTGTGTCTGTTCTTGCGCTGCTCCGCGAGATAGGTGTCCACTATTTCCCTAACGGCACTAATTGTAAAATGGCCCTTGCTGTGCGGCCTATGTAGATGACCTTAAAATCTATTGTAATATTGTCTTCGTAGGTGATTGTTTGGTGTTACAGAGGAATATTAATATTATTAGCGAGTGGTGTGGGAGTTCCGGCTAAATCTTAAGAAATTTCGTTCTCAAATTTATTTTCCAGAATCTTTTTTTTATGCACACTCATCATACAAAGACCGACAAGCCGATTTTCTGTCATTGTTGACCGTATCCAAGTTTTTACCCTGCGCAAAGAGCTGAAGGATCTTTCGATAGTGCACGTTGTACAGTACTGTGCAAGTGAGATAAGTAGCGTCCGTTTTATAGATGGGTAGAACAACTGTGTTTCTTTAACTAGTGCAGCTAGTTCTATCTTCTTCAGTTCGGGGGCTTTCCATTGGTTGTACCAAAGCTCAGTAGTTTTTTTCCAAAAAAGTTTCGTATGTCATTTCAAACATTACGTGAGGGTGCAACGTCAGCAATGAGAATGCGAGCAAGTTGTTCGTAGAAAAACGCTGCTCCAGAGACATTATCAATGAATCTATGTATGGAATAATTAGTGATTTCCTCCAAAATTCGCTAGGAGTTTGTGCTGGTGGATTTGCGCGATATTTCTGATGATTTATGACTCGCGGCATATTGAATTCTGCTCCAAGATGCTCAGCGATTGTTTCAGCCTCTGCTATAATACTTTGACTTTCAACAATCGCATTTTCACGGTGTTTTCTCATGATGTCTCTGATTTTTTTATGTGGTTTGCACACTGATGTAAGTCCACACTTTTTGACTGAAGGGCATTTACAACTGGTTGCAAGAAAGCCGAATATTTCGCTATGAGACAAACACCAACAATAAATTCTGATTTTGAAGCGGCGCAATGTATTTGAAAAGCAGCTTTTCCCGTTGCATTGTTACCGTCTGTTGTTAGTTTTTCAAGCGCCTTAACGATTTGTACATAATATTCTTTGAATATGGCGATACTTTTATATTTTTGAGACCAACGGGTCTCACAAAGCATAGGAATATTCGGTATGCATTTTCGACGAAAGGTAGATTCTCGGAAGAATCTTATTATTTCTTTTATTGTGGAGACTATATTTCGTTTAAGTCGTTTACAACTAAGTTCAATTTGTGGCTAGCACAATGAAAGTATAGCGCTGTACATTTTTCTAGAAGAATTTTCTGGACATCATTATTCTTTCCTGCCATAGTAGAACACCTATCGTATCCTTGTCCAACGCACTTTTCTGGATCCAGGTCTACTGTTTCTATAAAGTTATTAATTGCAGACGCCCACAGATTTAGCATCCATATTGGTGAGCTCTACAAAACCTAGAAATTCCTCACCAAGCATCATCTTCTCTTCGTCAAAAAATCGAATACCAAGAGAAAGTTGCTCTTTCCCTGATATGTTACTGCTCTCATCTGCAAGGATACTGTAGCACAAGCTTTTTTTACGTCAGCTGTGATTCGTCTCTAATGACGTCGCCACATAGGCAGACTATTTCATTTTGTATGTGTGGCGACATGTGGCATTTCTTGCGCCCTTTTCTATATGCTATTTTAAAATGTGATCAGCAGCGTCAATTTTGGGTTTGCCCCTCAAAGGTAGGTCATGTGTGCCGCAAAACACCACAGTCGAAATTATTGATGCAACAATTTTCTTGTTGGTTTCTATTTCTTCTTGGTGGGTAGAAATCAGCTGTACATCAACAGGTATATTTTCAATAAAGCATTTTTCTGCTGTGGCCGCTGATTTGTGCCACTGAGACGACATATGAGATCTCGCAAATTCGTGCATGTCTTTATAACGTATAAAAGGCTTCACGATGAAAGAACCCAAAATTCCATGCACATTAGTTGGTGGAAATAACACACGGTAAATGCACAATGCGCCCTTTAATTTTTTGGAATACGCCAACCAAGAGGCCTAATCCGCCAACCAGCTGTATTTGAATTTTTTCTTTTTAATTGCATAGCATCGTTCCCCACCGTGACTACGCCGTTGTTCCAGGGTATCACAGTTTAGAGATCTGGGTGTGCTTTTTGATGTTTATCTAATGTTCTCTCCCCATATTTTTGATGTACCTTTTAATGCATCCAGGAATTTGAGTTTTCTCATACTAGATACAGCCGGGCGTTAGTTAGGGCAGGTAGTTAGGGCATTAGCTAAGGGGTTAAACTAGCCGCGACGCGAAACAGATAGTAGAGATAATGAGATAGGTTATCGCATGATATTTAAATAGTTCGTAGGATAGTATGTATTTATAAATGGATATTTTATACTCTTTAGTGGGCTGAATTAGTGCTAAATTATAGCTTTTAACGTAGTTGGGCTATATAAATAAATATTTAAAATATAAATCTTTGATTTCAATACTATTGGTCAGAGTAATTAGAGTTAAGTAATTGTTAAGTATTTATTGTAATTGGTGCTCCTGTTGTTTTGTTTGTTTTTAGATCATTACATTGGTCTATCCTGATTCAATTTTAAATTCATGATGTGTGAAAAACCGAGCAACTACCTGAAGACGACACAATATTTGCGAGTCTACTATATTTTTTTTTTGTGTTATTATGATTAACAATCATAGGGAAATTATTTAGTTAGAGTAAGAACATTTGTTATAGAATCCATATAGTACTTAGAATAGGTAGCCTCGTGTAGTACCTTTAGGTGAAGCACGGGGTTTAAGATGATTTATAATATATTTAGCTTTTCGTAAATAAAGTATCTATTGGATACTGGTGCATATAGTTTGTTTGCGATTTGTGACTGTAGTCATGGAAATTATGTAAGATATATGCTTGTATATATACATAATTTACATTATGTTGTCATTTTATTAGTGTCATTGTGTAGCATTACAGGTGATAATATTTTCTAAGACCGTACATAAGTGATAGTTTGAATAGATTAGTGTAATCTATTCCAAATATGAAGAATTTATCGGGCTCATATTACAAACGTTTGAAAAAGGAAATAATGCACCATGAGTGCCTACTTGCCGCAGAGGAACCGCCGGTTATTGGTTTTATAAATAGCGGTTACTTTGTGCATCTCCGTAGACTAATTAGGAACTCGCTATTGGTAAGCGAACGCAATCCACGATGTCGAAAAGTATTTCTCTCCAAAGCATCCCTTAAGCGAGAAATGGAGATACATTTGCAGTATCACTATAATGTCATACATCCCTTTAGTCTTTTCATGTAAGAAAATGTGACTACTTTCCGTTTATTTAATTACATAGTTATATATATTTGTTTTAATGTGATAATAGATTTGTTCGGCCATATACATATATACATATATGGTATGTGATTTGTGCGTAACATTTTACAATTTCAGGCATTACTGGGAAATTTTTTTAACTTATTTGACCTGCATAGCTTTATTCTTTTATCCATTAGTAACGTATGCAAAAGAAGCAGATGTACTTTCATTTGTTTATGCAAAATTGTTTCTGGACAGTGTTTATCTTGTTGATATAATAATATGTTTTAATAGAGGTTACTTAAATGTAAATACCAATCGGGTGCATCTGGATAAAAAACAAGCAGCAATGTAAGTAGCACGTTTTTTGTTGGTGTACGAATTCATAAATTCTATTGTTCGACACTAAAATACAAAATTCACGTTTCCATAAAATTTCTTCGTGAGCTAATAATATATCTAGTTTAAATATAAACAACACGCCTGAGGCAGCACTTTATGAAAATTTGAGTGTTTAGTAACACACAGGCCACATTTTAAGCAAACACAGAGAAACATTTAATTCATAAAATAGCAAGAAATAATGGTTCAGGGAGACATGAATTTTGAATTTGATTAATTTATCATTTAATTAACTTCCGTTCGACTTTACCATAAATAACATGTATAAATAAAGAAACATTCCTTGCCATATATATTATGTGGAACTATATATGCTCCGCACTAGTGTGGAGTTTTGAACAGGTCAAAGGCAGATTTGAACAGGCAAGAAAAATTTGTCAGGGCTC
The DNA here is from genome assembly GCA_004143645.1 of Protaetia brevitarsis. NCBI lineage: Eukaryota > Metazoa > Arthropoda > Insecta > Coleoptera > Scarabaeidae > Protaetia > Protaetia brevitarsis. The sequence continues at coordinate 40,093 of RXPK01003326.1, forward strand.
CACAAAAGTAAACAAGCAGAGAATAATAATAACAACAGTATGAAGAGCTGACAGGTAAAAGCCGATAAATCCACACGAGTTGAAAACAGTTATAATAACGATTTTGGTTCTCAAAACAGTTATGAAGAACCGTTATTTTCCATAACAGTTATTTAGAACCGAAATTCATGAAGATATCGGTTTTAATTACGGTGTTAACGTTAACATCAATTCTTTTTTGATGATATATTGGCTATTTTTGGTTATTTTTAATTTGTCGGTGCTTATTTGCTTCTGACGATTGAAAGGTTTGTGTTAGCTTGCAAATTTAATTCTTTATTATGACCTGGATTCCATATTAAGTTAAAATTTGGTTATTTATTTTGCATAATCCTTAAAATCTTTTTTTTTTATTATTAAAATAACAATTTTGTTTCTGGTTATAAATTCCATACATGTTTCGACTTTTTATTTATATGTTTACAGTTTGAAAGTTAAAATGCGAGAGTTTGTATTGCATGCACTCTTGCATTTTAACTTTAAAACTTTGTTACTATCATGTGATCGGGTTCGTAAATGGAATATTTGATAATAAACGTAGAATGAAACACTTCTAGCGGCAAGCCAAGCATAACCAAATCACTTTGAAGAATCGATGTCACCGATTCAGTAACTTGTAATTGTGATTCATTTTTAATTTTCCAAGAACAGCAATCCACGGACTGCAGCAATTATAAATAAAAAACTCTAGCTGATCGAAAAAACTATAGCTGTCTTATTAGATTTTGCCGCCTAAAAAACAAAGTTAGCCGTATACAGAAATTTAGAATAAAAAGGAATATCGACCGGACTTCGTAAAGAATCAGAGAATTATACGGGTATTCGGTCTGTCAAAATAAAATTAAATAAATACCTCGATATTTCGTTTTAATTTAAAACATCTTTAGGAGGCACTAAAATATAATTAAGTTAAAATGAAACAATATAGAAAATCACAATAAGTAATTGCTTGTAAATTTTTATCTATGGGGTTATCTAAAATCGAAAGTATACCTCAATAAATCAGAAAATATCGAAGAACTGAAGAATAGATATTTTTTTAGGAGAGTACGGAAATTATGAAATTTAATATCTTTGATAGATTATCAGCAAGAAACAGTTATTGAAAATGGTTAGGGGATCATAAACTATACGATTTTGTCTGTTTTCTCCAAATCAATAAAAGTGGATTTATCTGTTTTTGCATGTCAGCTCCTCAAATAGTGAAGATACCAAAAGTAATATTGAATGATAACACAGCCATTGTGATGATGTCTTCATCCATTGCCAAATACTGAAAGTGACGTTGCTTGCAGTATTTGACAAAAGTAATTTGACCAAATTTTCGTTTTTGATTATTAATTATATGCTCCCACTCATTGACAATAGGTTTTCAATATAGAAAATAAACTTCTCGTTAAAAAAAAATTAAAACACAAATCTTATAAAAATGATTCTTTTCTGACATCTCCGTAAAAATCCTTGACGTTTGTGTTCCTACTAGTAGTATTAAAGCAGTTTTGGGAAAAAGAGTCTCACCATTGCTGATATCCAATTAACATCCACTTTTGAAACTTGAACATATAACGAAGATTCTTGTTTAGTTTGGGTAATTCTCTATTGAGAAATGAGTGAAGTAAAGTATTACTTATTTGAATTTGACTGGTAACTCGGTAGGAGCACATAATCAGTTTTTTTTCGTATTGAGTTTCTGAAGCAAAAATATTTATTCAGCTTCATTTTGTGGTGTTTTGTCACTATAAGTAATTACTTTAAGAAAAACGAAACAGTGTTCTAAGATATCGTTTCATTATCTTAAAATCATCATACTCACTTCCAAAATTGAAGTTTATTACTAGAGCTAACTGAAGGAATCTGCATCAGTATTCAATATTAAAATCAATTTTCAGCCATTATCTCAAAACAAATTTTCTATTGGATTTAGTGTGCACAATTAATATAGATTTTTTGCTACTGCATAGCTTGACTTATTTGAAAGCACTAAATTTAGTGAGGATACTAAGGATAGCATCGCTAATGAAATACCTCAAAGGCTATAGGCAGGTACAGATTTAACAAAATTTCTCAAACTAGGCAGTAGTAACAATTATTAATAATGTTTTCAGGTTCATAAGTTTAGTTTGTACAAATACAACTTTTTTAAGATAGTACTCTTAATAGTAATTTTACTAATATGGTTTACAACTATTTTGTATTTGTTAACATTGGAATACGAAGAAAAATGGGTGAATAAAGGTTCCAGACTGCACAGAATAACTAGTTGTGTTTATCGGATTGCATATCAGGTATTCTTAGTAGGATACGGCCAAGGTTATTCCACTCACAATATTATCTTGGTTTTTGAAATGGCTTGTTGGACGGTGGGAATTGTTTTGAAGCTTTTCGTTATAGGTACGACGTTTTAATTTAAATATGATATTAAGAAAACAATGGCAATCTAGAAAGAAGTTCTATGTATCTACACTACAAATTGTAAGATAGAATTGTTTATTCTAGAATTTAAAAAAAACCGGCAAAGAACGTTAATTAAGCGGAATCCGAAGGATCCGATAATGTTTTGGAAACAATAAAAAACCAAGTATTTTATGATAATAAAGAAACCATGTCTCTTATACATATCGTGATGGCAACTTGATGAATGTAGTTGTTGCGTCTAACGAGCCGGCTAGTATCTTTATCTCGCGGTCTCTTCAACCTAGACTAATGCGATCAAAAATTTATTCAGAAAACTTCACTTGAAGGATCATTTAAAAATATTAGCTTTTTTCTTAGTCAGATTTTGCTGCCGTTAATGATGTCAGGCATTCTTTGCCTCGTCAAAAATGGTAAAAATGGTTATTTTGGAACTCACTGATTTACATTTCTTTAGATATTCGAATGTTGCAATAGGTAAGAATTTCGCTTATATACAAGCTCCTTAGAAGCTTTAATAAATACTGTTCAACAACCTAGAGCTATTTAAAAATCGCATCTTTAAAAATGGGTTGCGAGATCGTCCTTTGCCATCTGCAATACTTACAATTATTCAGGCGAATGAATGTGTATCCAAAACAGCTTTAAATATGATTAATGTCTTATAATATACACATTAAATTGAGTCTGATATATCCACTTACGGAATGATCGACCACTCGGCTGGGAAACTAGTGTTCCTAAATACGAGTTTTATCAAAGGAATCCCAGTTTAAAAACGAGTTTTACGAATGACAAGTCTACAAAGGCCTTACGAAACGAATTTCTTGGGATATATATTTTTTTTTATTTTGCACATGCACCTTTTTTGACTTAGAATATTTCGGTACATCACCCTTCTATCTATCTACATCTACATATTTCGAATATTTCGGTCGCTTATAAATCTATTAACGATTAATACACTGGCGTCTTTACCTATAAACGCACTCAGCCGAGTGTTTGTATAGCTTTATTGTAACATTAAATTACAAAACGTAAATTTAGTTGCACTGCTAATGCCGCTACATGATTATTTCACGTTCAATTGTTTAGAAAGGAATACTCTGCTTTCGGTTACTTCACTCCCACATCATTCATGAAAAACGCTCAACTATTTTACAAAACTTTTGTATATTACCTTATACAGATAATTTGAATTTCCCGTCAAAAGGAAACTCAAAGTCAGTTCGAAGTTTCAAAAACATAAGTATAATATGAGAGTGACACTATTGAAACTACTTATACTATAGCCTGGGTGAGGTAAAAATATAGTCGACTGCGGATACAAAGACAGAACGCGCACTGAATCGACTCGGCTCGGAAAAGAGCAATCGGCAGTTTTTGTTACACGTGAAGTTAAGTGAAGAGCCGTGTACTGGTTCGGATCAGGTCGCAGCGGAAAATGCCGAACCAGTGCGCGATCCTTCATTTAACTTTATGTGTAGCAAGAAGTGCCGATTGCTTTTTTCCGAAATCATCGAGCCGAGTTAATCCAGTGCGCGTTCTGCTTAAGTTTTCTCGTCCATTGGCATTTGGTCGCATTGCTGTCCAAATATTCCTTCCAGCCTTGAGGATCTGTAGTCCCATGGTGAATACGGTTCTGTAAGCAGATGCCATTTTAATGAGTACTTTATGCTAGGTTTGCTCCAGTAGTGAGAGATTACTGTTAACTTTGATGGATTCAGCCTGAATTGGTGCTGGGTATTTTGCTGATTTCCTCAGATAAATCTTTAATGTGGAAAATAGTAGTAAATCTAGTATTATTGGTATTCTTAGGTATGTCAGAATTATTACTTGTATAGTTTATATAAACGTTGACTAATGACTCTATTTATAAAATACAATGGATAGGTAATTATTCTTAGTGAGTATAGATTTTTGTTTAATATTAGATCTATTTTCTGAACTCGTTAATGTGAATCCTCGATCTATTGTGCAATTACAACAGTTTTTTTTATTTAAGTTTAGTGTTACAGTAGCCAGTTAGTTGCTATACCATGATGTGGATATTATATTATTATCATAGACTGTGATGTCAAGATAATTTAAATTTTTATTCGTTTCTATCTCTATCTACACTATACTGAATATTAGAATAATCGCTATTGAATTGTAATAGAGTATAATTTATGATATTATGAAGGTAAAATGAGTTTGCAGTCATTTACATATCTTTTCTAAATGTTAAGTTTGAAATTTAAATCACATCATTTTTTCTTCAAGATTTTCGTATACGTGTTGTGCGATCACATTTGATATTGGTGATGTTATTGCTAAACCATTCATTTAACCATCTATCAAAGTTTTCTTTCGTATTAGAACTACGTTGACGTTAATGTTATTTTAACAGCATTTAAGAATTCGGTGAAAATATGTGTTTGAATTAAAAAAAAACAAGTACAACTTTGTATGATTTTTTAATTCATTCCCTTGTCTTTGTTATAGTTTTATTTAATAATTCTATTGGAATGTTGGTATACTTTGAGCTACGTCAAACACAGTGTTTCGTTATTGTTTAGTTTTTTTTAATGATTTAATCAGATCAAGTGATTTTTTTTTTTAGTAATTACTTTTGTTTATTACTTTAGAGATTCCGCCAATAACTTTGATAATTCATAAAAGAGACTTGAAAATAAAACGCTAATGAAATTTTCTACCATACAACTTGCATTTCATTTATAAATCCGCCCCATCTCCAAAGAAATAATTTATAGTAATATAAATTTGAACATTTCGCTAAACATAAGAAATACAAGAATTGTAAAATTGAGTATTTTTTTAAGTTGCATGTAATTAAGTAATTAATATAAGTTTTATATAAAACTTATATTAATCGTACACGTTTACTCCTAATTTACGAGTGCACAAGTACTCGAAAATTGCGAATACTCGCGAACCGAGGTACTTGGGCAAAGTATATATGAGATTTGGTCGATGTACTTCCACTTCCACTCGAAAATTTCCAAATACTTTTTCTTTGCTTGATCCAGCTCTGCATGTGGGAACATTGTGTCGGTTTCTTGATCGAAAGTTTATTTTACTTGCAGGTGAAATTGTTCAAATTGTCGATAAATACAATGCTGCAACTAATAGATACTATCAGCGGATTCAACGTTTAAGAGATTTTATGAACAATAAAGCTCTACCTGAGATCACCTGCAGCCGTATTCTGCAATACTTCGATTTTCGTTTCCAACGAACATTTTTCAGAGAAGAACAAATTCTCTCAACACTCTCCATACAACTTCAAAGAGAAATTATGTATCAAACATGCAAGCGCTTTATTCAAAATGTCACAATCTTTAAAGATTTGCCTGCATCTATAGTAATGAAACTGGTAGCCTGTTTAAAATCTCTTATATTCTTGCCAAATGATGTTATTGTACAGGCAGGCACTACTGGAGAGCACATGTACTTTATACATAACGGAACTGTAGCCATCTATACTGCTGCGGGAGTTGAGGTAAACTATCGGTATCAAAAACATTTTAATTTGTCGATTTGTTTACATTTATTTCGTATGTGAAATTTAAAATCTATGTATTCCTTAGAAATAATTATCTTCCCATTTAACAATACTAAAATTATTTTTTAGGTTTGTCATTTGACAGATGGTAGTAACTTTGGTGAAGTATCTATAGTGATGAAGGAAGAAAAACGTATCGCTACCGTAATCGCGGTGGATTCTTGCGAGTTATACCTTTTGTCCAGAGTAGATTTTGAAAGAGTGATTAATCCGTATCCTGATCTTTACAATAGGATTTGTAAAATAGCTGAAGATCGCTTTAAGAAGACTATGGCCACTAATTCATCACTGCTCTCTGTGGAAGTGTAAGTATCTTATCTATATAAAACACTGCTGCCATTTTAATTACCATGGGGTCTATTGATGATCTTTCAATTAATATATTCTCAGGAAAAACAAAAATTATCATATAAAACATTTTATAGCAGATATAGTACCACAGTTGGCAGTAATTTCATTTTTATCTGACACTTGAAATGAACTCTACACAAATATAGTTTTATTTTTTTGTCAGCTAGAACTATACAGGCTGTTCCACCGTACTGGATTGTTAGATTTTTTTAAGTTCTAGTAGGAATTTGATTTTGAAACTGGCATTGTAATCATGATCTACTTTGATCTGTTTAACGAAAATATTAGCAACGTTATAGCACTTTCGGTATACAGGATGTTGATACCAACTTTCTTACTTTAAATAGAATGGCACTATTTTAATCGGTCTAGTGAGTTAACCTAGTGCATTGACTATACCGCACGAGCCACATCAACTACGAACAGAAACGTGCGCTTCATGCATATAACAACGTATCTAGCTGTTTGGAGTTTGGATGGCTCCTGCGGTATATAAAAAGACTAATCAAGGTTATGGGAAAAGTGTTGCGCTTAAAAGTGGCATTTTGCATTTCAATTAAAATAATATATTTGAGAAATGGAGAAGTGGAAAGATCGGTTGTAGCTCCATATTTCGTTGTTAATATATTCTTTAATTCCTACTTGTCACCTATGGCTGACTATAGTTTGTTGAACGTGTTTATTGAACATTAACGTGTTAAATGTCATAGCACTGAAATATTTGGTCTCACGTTCGCCCTTAGGTTTTGTTTTGACTGTATATGATATGTATTCTTGTATTTGTTTCTTTTTACAAACTTGTGTATGTTTTTATTGATCATCAGTCATCTTGTTGTTTACGTGATAACGTATTGCTGAAGATACAGTAAGAAGTCACTATGAAATGCGCATTCAATAAAAAATTTACAATAAATTCACTGTTGCGAAGAAACCGGGATTTGATTATTTTATTATTTAGAATGGAGGTTTAACTGATCTAAAAAAAATGATTAGTTTATACTTAACTGTCGTTATCTGGTCTTACACAACGCAAGCGTTTTATTTTTGTATTATTGCTGGAAATTTACGGAATACTATATTACTGACCATCTTTCCAACATTTCAACTCAAATTTCATGCATAACGTTTAGTTGCAGAGTGAGTTTCTATTTATCACTAGTATTGTTTGATTCATTAATATTAAATTGTGAAATATGTATGTTGCTCCTGGGAAAATATTACAATTACCATAACAAGGTTAATCGGTATGCAGTGGCATTAATACATATTTTTATTTTTAGGGAAGCACGTGAAATTGAGACTGCATTCAACATTGATAATACCGATAACAATGATAATGAATAAATAATACTATTCTATTACTTCCTTAATTAGTGTTACTCTTTATTTATAAGCATGATTTGTTATTACAGTTCTATAATTTATGCTTCAATAAAAAAAAAACTTACTATTGTTATTCCTTTATTTAATTGGGTTGTTTTTAATTTAGAAAAATTATATTTCCACTATTTTGGTCAAAAATTAAATATAAGGACAAGGAATGGGTTTCTCACATTCGCTGCGCACGGTGTATTGTTATTCTGAAGGGCTGGTCAAAGTGAAATTGAGTGAAGAATATGCCATTACAGATGCAAAGGAAGAAATTGCCGAGTTATCGACCGATGATGATGAATATTTACCATTTCTAGATGATGGACTTCGTTTAGTAAATCAGTCAGAATTAAATGACCTTATTCAAGATCTGAATTTATCAAAATCTCAAGGCGAAATACCAGTATCTAGACTTCAAGGTTGGAAGCTGTTAGCTCCAGGTACATATATTTCGGTGTACCGTAATCAACAGAAAGAACTGTCACAGTATTTTTCAACCGAAGAAAGTCTTTTATTCTACAATAATGTCGATGATTTGATGCTGACGGTAGATCATCAACACAACCCAGAAGAATGGCGTCTTTTTATCGATGCTTCGAAATTGAGTTTGAAAGCCGTCCTTCTTCACATAGGAAACGTTTATTCATACATCCTGGTTGGCCACGTAGTCCATATGAAGGAAACTTATGAAAATATGAGTCGTCTTCTCGACAACATTAATTACAAAGAGTACAAGTAGCATATCAGCGCTGTCCTTAAAGTTGTAGCAATTCTTCTCGGTTTACAACTGGGGTACAAAAAGCACTGCTGTTTCCTTTGTGAGTGGGGCAGTCGATCGAGAAATTCCCACTACGTTGTCAAAGGTTGGCCAGTCAGGGCTCAGTATATTCCTGGACAAAAGAGTATACTTCATAAGGCACTAGTGGAACCTGATAAAATATTTCTACCGCTATTACATATCAAATTAGGTTTGATGAAGAATTTCGTCAAAGCAATGGATAAGGATGGTTGTGGATTCCAATACGTTCAACACAAATTCCCCAATATTTCAAATGCAAAACTTGCATGAATTTTTCTAGGACTCCAAATTAAACGTCTACAACAAGATGCAAAATTTGAAGAGACTTTAAATGACTTGGGACATGGTGCTTGGAATGTTTTGAAAGTGGAACTCAAAATTTTCTAGGAAATACAAAATTTGACAATTACATAGCAATTGTTAATGAACTTCTTAGAAGTTACCATGAATTGGGCTGCAACATGAGCCTTAAAATACATTTTATCAAGATTTCATCAAGACATTTCTGTTATTAAAAAACGTTATCAGAGCAAGTGAAACAGTGAACTGTTGGCTGATCATTGTTAGACAATGATATCATATGCCGAAATGCGCTTATACGATCACTTTGGGGCACGCAATTTCGTGTCTTCAGTTAATGTCTTGCATTCATTGTGATTGTACCGTTTTCAACGCGTACCGTGCATGTGTGATTGCAAAGGCTTGAAGTGACATTTATTATTAATGATGGAAGTTAATTGAGTGCAAAATCTTAAAAAAAAATCCGCTCTCATTTTAGGAAAAACTGGACATACGTGAATAGTTAGGCAGTGCTTATTTGCGATATAAAATTAAGTACAACGTAGATGTCGAAAACATAATTTGTTTTTATTATTATTATTACGACTATAAGAGAAGGTATAACTGTACATAGTTACTAGAGAAAAAATAAAAAAAAAATTGTTGCCTAGTGTTATTTGAATTCCGAAACGTCACAATATGTATCTCGATGTTACTGATTAGGTTTTTTCTGTTCCTCAAACGCGATGGTACTTTCCTTTCTGGAAAATAAGTTTCCAGGAGATCTCTTTCCTCTTTTCTCTTTGTTTTCATTTTGAAAGATGCTCCAGTTCGACTGCCTTAGCGCCACTCTAGTTTCGACTTTTCTGCAATCACTTTGTGTAGTATTGAAATGGAAACCAATATCCTCACAAATTTTCTTAAAATTGTCCCTTTTAAGCTTTCAGCTAAATTGTTTCTAGCTGCCAACCTCCGTTATACTTGACTTCGCTAAAGAACGTCCATATGCCAGATCGTTATTTAACAAATGCTTTTTCCATCAACGAGCGCTCTCAGTTTTTATTCTGTTTATTAGGACAACTTGATGCATATATATCGAATATATACCTTTTTAAGATTATTTTTCTAATTCAGATAATGTCTATAACCTCTCCGGTTTGGATTTGTTATAAAAAATTGTTATTCATATTAGTTTTAACGAAAGAGATCTCATTTATCCAAAACTTGCAAGTATTTTGCAGTTCCGCTGAAAAGTTCTTGCAGCATTTGTGTACCGCAAAAAAAAAGTTGTTATACTACCCCTTTTGCATTTTTGGCCAACCAAAGTACAGTAGTTATGAAAAGATTAACTACTTTTAGTTTTGGCAACCATTCCAGAATGTTCCCAATGGCATTTTTATCTTAAATGCGGTGCACAAGTGTTTTGCGACTAAATATCACCTTATTATATCTAGAAGTCACTGTCCGGTTTAATTACTGACATGATTACACGCTGTATGCATGTATTATCTCCCGATATATTTTTTTATATGTAAGGATTGATATACTACTGAGTACGATAAAATGAACCAGTTAATACGCGAATTTAATTGAGTGCGCATTGATCTGTCGCAAATCGACGTTGGTCGATAAAAAATATGTAAGTAAAGCTGAAAATACTTTTTTTTACAATTATTTTTATCACATCAAGAGATGCATGATGTTAGAACATTTAGCTGCTATTTCCAAGTGTGTTATAAACACTTTTTTTCTCTTAATGGAGTTGCTTACAAAGTATTAACACCCGTAAAATAAATACAATCTAATGCTACTTTGGATACCTTTTCTTTAGAAATACTGTTATAGTATTACTAGTTGTTTGTTTTATGATGCCTTGGTTTAGGAGAATTCGAGAATAAATGTCGAGTTAAACTTAATTATTCATTGACATATTGTCAGTGTGTATATGGACTTTTGAAAAAGAAATTATAATAAGCGAAAATAATTATTATTATTTTTTTTTTTGATAATTAAAAATTGAGTTTTTAGCAAATTAATTTTGCACAAATTTATAAAGCAGCCGCATTTTCTATGGCAGTTCACAAAATAATACCACACTTTCAAATAATTTCCCGATTAGAGTAGGCTGTTTTTAAGAAAATTCTTTAGTAAAATTGGTGACATCGGGTTACTTTCAAATTGTGACAGCTAACTGTCAGTGATAAACCAAAATTAGAAGCGGTTGCATTTGATTGTACTATTTTATTACAACAATGGAGAATGGGTTTACTCCATTAATAATATTATCAATTAACAGACTGCTCTTAAGTCATATTCATGCTTCTATTGACAAATTTCGTGCAACTGGGACAGTAACTCGCAAACCTGGCGGTGGTGCACCCAAAAAAACGAACCGCAAATTGCTCACTAACTCACCTAAAAAATCAATCAAAAAATAAAAAAAAAATCACCCCCACCACTAATGACTTTAGTTCTTCTATTCTACGTCGACATCACGATGACGACATACGTACTTCTTACTTTGGGTTCACTCTACAATATTCTTCATGGTTTTTAGAAAATATAATTAATGAAAACCTGCTAGATAATTACTTTTTTTCCTGATGGGGTTTGGTTTCATCTTTTTAGTTAATTAAATAAGCAAAATATGACAATGTGGTCGGCAGAAAAGCCACACGAATCTGTAAAAATTTCATTACAGCCACAAAAAATAGGCGTCTGACTAGCAATTTCAAGCAGACGCATTATTGGATGTTCTTAACCAAACTATAACTGTTGAAAGACATCGATATCAATTATTACAGCCGCTTATCAATGAACTTCACGATGACGAACTTATAGAAGGTTTTTTTCAGCAAGATAGTTCACCACCACACATTCCTTAGAACAATATTTCGATATAAGAATATGAATTTTCCTGCAAGATCTCCGGACTTTACTATTTTAGATTATTTTATCTTCCCATATTTAAACAATACCATTTTTAAGATCAGGCATTACGCAATCGAAGAGCTTCCCAATGTTATTAGAGATTCTTGTGCCGACATAACACTACAACTCCTCGTAAATGGTTTTGAAAACATAAAGTGTAGAATTCGACTGCGTCTTCAAAATAATGAAGAACATTTTTTTTGTTTGTTAGTTATAATAAATATTTTTTTCTAAATATTGTTTGCGCACATTTTAGTGACATACAAACTGTCAATGTGATTGGTACGTGCATGCGCTGTGACCAACGATTAAGAAAAAGCATGTTCTACTCTAATCAGGAAGGTATTTGAAAGCATGGTACATACATATATGGATATATGAATGTTTACGTACAACCAAATTTAAGCTAACAATTTATATACAATTTTTATCAGTAGCTATGGGTTTATATCGTTGCATTTAGAAATCTTTAGTACTTCCATCAAAAGTCAAAAACATGAGGAGTGCACTTTAAGAAAAGAAAAAAACGATTTGTGGAGCTATCTTAGAGGGTGATATACTAGAGTGTTTGATAAAATATATCTTTTAGAATTCTATAAGCTACTTTCGGTGATACCTTGCTCAACTCATATCTACGAATAAGGAAGATATTGTTTGTAACATTGAACCAAATACTGAATGTGTCATATTATTATATTCTCTATATCTACCAAAGACGATGACATAAATAAAATACTAGAACTTTTTTTTAAAATAAGCGTATCCGTATGAATATGGTTTTACCACATATTGCACAAGTATTGATTTTATCGCACGTGTTGTAAAAGCAAAATTAAACATTCAAAGTATTTTATGTTTGCGTGTTTCACACTATGTGCACGTGTACCTATATGTCGCGTTTATTACAATTCCCAACAATTATTTTTGTTTATGCGCTAGTTGATGGTAACATATCATTTTCTTAATTCTCTAATTACTACATAGTTTTGAGAACAAAGTGCAATATTATTCTAAAGAAGTCAGTTGTTCATGCGTTACACGACTTGTTTTTGAAAAGTGGCTCGCCCTAAATTTGAAAATTACGTATGGGATATATGGTAATTCTTTTTGCACATAGCTAATTATTTTTTCTCATCTGAGTAATAACATCCATTGACTTAATATTTTGATTTTTTAAATGGGATCTTTTTTTTTTTTGAGATTTTGGTTCAGGATAATATGTACTTTCAATATAATAGGGTTGGAAACTATTTCGTTAAAATTTTATTTACTTAAAAAGTTTCAAAAAACTAAGAGGTATAAATTCTATCTAAATACATACTTATTTCATCTATTTTCAACTGATGTTTTTTTTAATACTTGATGGTAGTCCAATGGCCGAAACATGTATTGAACGAATTTGAAATAAATTGAATGGAAGCTTCTTTCCTCTCACAGTTTATACCTGTGTGAAGTTGTCTAACGCCTGTAAAATAGAAATACATAGTTTGGTCATTACCGCATAGAGTGCTCACAGGATTGACTTCCACATTCATAGCCCAGGCAAAATCTGAAGAAAAAGTATGACTTACGTAAGGAGATCTTACACCTTAAACAACTTTCTATTCATAGTCACAATATTAACTCACTTCGGCTATTCTCGGACAAGGATGCTTCTTCTAGAATTGATGAATAGAATTCTATTAAATGACATTGTTATAAAATCAGCTGCGTACCACATTGACTAGCTTCATATTGCTGTGTACTGAAGGTACCAAAGAAAATGCAAAATGAAAAATAAAAGTAGCTAGCTCAACGGATAAAAATTAAAAGGGCGCAAAAGAACAATTAAACTCAGGGTTACCCTCGCGAATTAAAACTTGAATTTAATCATGAAAAGTAAAATGTGGGTGAAAGAAAACTGACTTTCTCTATTACTCCAAAAATTGAAAAGGTTTAATCAAAAATAAAAGAACAGAATTTAAAATGACGTTAATAACAATCAATAATATTTATTATATAAAAAAAAGAAAAAAAAAAGTCATTTAGTTACAAATTGCAGAAAAGAAAACCATGAGCTTAGGGCTCTGGCCGAAATCAAAAACTGCACTAGACTCTACTTTTACAAAAGGACAATGCAAATTCCTTTAACAAGGCAAAAAGAATAAATTAGTTCAGGAAGATAATCCTTTTTATATCTACCAATCCACGTGGTTTCAAAAATTAATACAAACTAAAATAATCGTGGAGAATTCAAGTAAAACAAGCAGTGTTTTCGGAGTCCATGTCAGGCGGCTCCCACAACAGAAAATAAAGGAAGATCATATAGTCGGGGAGCTGGTGTCAAAAAAGTGCAAGAGTTTTCGGAAGGTTGATATTTTCAAATCGAGTTGTACTTTAGTGATAAAGAGCAACTGTAAAGTCAGCACTTCAGCTGTCGGGACACCTGGCGCTGGGACGCTCGGAAAGAAGTAAAATTAATTAGCATCTCTAAACTGTTTTCTGAAACCTCAAAATTTGTAAATGATTAGTGAATGTAATATGGGACACAAATCTAACAGTGGGACAGCAAAATAAAGGGACGCGGGGTGTCAGCGTTATAGTATGCATATCGAAAAAATGACGTTAGTGCAACTGATTTCTCAAAGCTAAAATTCTGCAAAACATTAATTTAAACTATAAAATTCACGAAACAAACAGTCAGAGTCGTTGTTAATAGGTTAATAGGACCCCGTCAGCCAGCAGTCAATAGAAATGGGGATAACAAATGCGAGCGAATTATGGGAAATCGAAATTAATGGAATGTTTATATCACGACCTGCTTGATAACTTAGGCAGTTTGCTTTATACGGTCTGTCGAATCATCCAAATTTACATTGAATGGAATGTTACACCAGATTCCGGTAAGTAGCGACATCTGCATGACGTTTGAGGACATGAGAACTACTTTCTTGATACATAAAAATGATAGTAATAGAGGACACAGCTGATGACAACCTGGTTTATATCAAAACTAAATAGTACAAAACTATTAACCAAGTAATTATACAGCTGAAACAACTAATAAAATGTGAAATACGACATTAAAAACCTTAACAACTAGGTTTCTAACGAAGCAAACAGGTTATTTAGAATAATTTTGAGAAATTTTTAACTTTGGTACTTGTCAGTATGACATTCATTTAAATTAGATTGACATTTTGCTGTCACAATCCTGCAACCGAAGAGTAAGCAATTTTCCCAAAAAGTCCGGTAAGTAGCGCCAGCGGTGAACACGTGCAACTTGATTAGACAGGCCGTATAAAGCAGCCATCAAGCAGGTCGTGGTTTATATAGTAGAAATCATTTATTTTACAGCTGAATGGAATGTAAATTACTCCACGTATGTATTCATATTGTAAAACTGGAAAAGAAATGCAAAAGTGTTCAAAAGAAGTAGCAAAACATATTACATTCAAAATCGCTGTTGTCACTGTTGCCGGAATATTCTTCGCTACCATCTCCATCTGAGGCGTCTGACATTTCTTCATTTATATCCTCTTCTTCGACATCGTCAGTTGTTGTAAATTCAGCATCTGTGTCTAAACCAAGAAATCAGCATTTAACATTATGTTACGTTCGTATGTAAAGTATTGAAACACATTTGGGAGTCAACCGGCATAAATTACGTGTAGTTACATCCGCTTAAATTAAAACATCGCAAATGAAATTGGGCAGCTGATTTCCTTCGTAATGTTTATATGTTCATCGTATCAAACATATGGAGTCATGCAGATGAAAAAGTACCTAGCTATTATGATTCCAGTGCATAACTGTTGGCAAGATATGACTTTGATTGGTATGAAGGAAATCAGCTGCCCAATTTCATTTGCGATGTTTTAATGTTTTAATGTTTTTGCCATAATTCGTACGCATTTGTTACCATCACTTCTATTGACTACTGATTGACACGGTCCTATTAAAAACGAGTCTGACTGTTTGTTTCGTGAATTTTATAGTTTAAATTAGTGTTTTGAAAAATTTCAGCTTTGAGAAATTAGTTGCACTAACGTAATTTTTTCGACATGTATGCTGTAGCGCTGACGTCCCACGTCTCTTTATTTTGCTGTCTGGATTCGCGTCCTATATTACATTCACTAATCATTTACAAATTTTGAGCTTTACAGTTTAGAGATGCTAATTAATTTGACAACTTTCCGAGCGTCTCAGTGCCAGGTATAATAACAGTTGAAGTGCTGCCTCTACAGTGGCTCTCTATCACTAAAGTACAACTCGATTTGAAAATATCAGCTTTCGAAAACTCTTGCACTTTTTTGACGCTAGCTTTTGGACTAATACAACAATGTCGCTACGTGTAGGTTTTTTTTTAAAATCAGTGCTATGAACACAGGATGTTAAGTACATTAGAATATTGAAATTTTTGGTTAAGAAATATACAATGAACATCGATATATATAATTCTTCCATCAATTTATACACACCTTGTACATTTTGTCATAATTTAAATCTCTGCCACTAGTTTTCTGTAAAATTAAGTTAGAAGGATATTCACTGAGAAAAATGATCCAAATGAACAATATATTTAGCATTTTATATTAATGGCAACTATATTTTTTAATAACTACGATTAAATAGTTTATTCGTTATTAATCTGCCATTGCATTAAAAGTGATTTAAAGTAAGTTTATCTAACACTGTGTATAGTCTCAAGTACTAAAATTATTAGCAGGCATTACATATTTCATACTCAAATTACAAATATTATCTACAACTAATAAACTCAGTTATTTGGCATACTATTAGTTAGTGTAAATACTAACATTAGTAGGCATAAATGAAAACTAATTAAGAATAATGGTCAGTGAGTTAGGGCAACTACTAAAATTTTGTATCTTGGTGTTCGGGTACAATCGACTGGAACCGACAGCACTTCTAGAGCATGTTGGTTTATTGTATGTTTGCTTGCTCCTGGTTCAGTGTCCTGGTTCGTACACGTTTTTATTTGGCTTAGAAAGGTGCTGCTAGCTACCATTCATTTAACTAATTCGTGGAAGTGACAAAGTGAAACAATTAACCTGGAATGACAGTGCACGGATTGTGTTGCAGTTATCTTTTACGCTAAGTTGTAAGTTATATTTTTATAAAGATGGTAGCCTTATTTTTAGAGTATTTAATGTTTTCTAACATTTTTAGAATATAGCAATATGTTTTGCATGTATAAATGTACATAACAAAAACAATAAAGTATGTTATTGTTTATAGAGCAGTTTTATATTAATTTACGCACCTCAATAATTTTAATACCTAAATATTATAAAAACGTATAACACGATCGCTGCTGATGATATATTAGTCCTTTGAGGTAAATAAAACAACTATTATTCAACTTATTCTAAACTACCGACTGTGTATTCTGTGTAATTAACTAGATTTTATTCATGTATTTGATCTGAAGAGGACCAATACTTCATGAAATCATCATGCAAATCAGTTACAATAACTATACAAATAAATAATTTATTTGTAGTACGTGTTATTCTACCACAAATATCATAGTTTAGTTATGATAAGTAAATACAGGTAAGTAACAGTAGTAAGACAAAGCATTCACTATAAGTAATATAGATATTTACACCACATCACATACAGAAGCTACAGTAACTCATACCAGCAAAACAAACAATAACTCCAAATAATGCAAAACATTTGGAATAAATGATGTTTTTCATTTATCAGGAAAACTAAAGTTATTTAGTGCCAGTCATCATTGTTAGAAACACGACTTTACTTGCTGCAACTACTTTGATCATTTGTCACATATACAAATGATTTTTTTAGTTGCCAATACTAAATTTTCACTTACGGTTAGTAAACATTTTTCTCAGTGTTTGCATTTCGTGTAAGTTGCACGTTCTAGTGTGTTATATCATCATCGGCTCACTGAGAAAAATGTTTTTGTTTTGTAGGTTTGCTAGGTTATCATTAATCAAATGAATACAACAAAATGTTAAACGTATTAATTTTAAATTAACATTAAGATAAATGTAAGTTTAATGCTATTTATGCATCCTGCTTATTTCAAAAGAAATAGAGATTCAGTTATCTGAATCATTTTTCTTGTCAGTGCAGCAAACTTGAACTGAACAGTTCGATTTTACTGCCCATGAATAGATTTGTTTTCGAATATGCATTCACTGCAGTGAAGGTGTGATTGATAAGGTGAGTTTAATGTGTTTATTGCTTTATATGTAGTTCTTGCTTGCTTTGCTGAATGACCGGCTTTTCACATTACGATTATGTGGTACTCCGTAGAATGATTGATCAATTCTTAGCCATTTTTAGAGCAAAAAAATGTTTGTTTAGGTAGCTACTCATTTTTTAGCTGTAAAAGGTTATATATTTATGTAATCATAACTTAATTATTACATTTACATATATAACCATATTAACCTTTGCATTGTTTTTGTATTTTGTTTTATTTCTAGATTACTGGCACTCAAATAACTGCAAATCATTGTGTTGATTTTCTGATAGTCTAGGAGTTTATTTTAAAACTTATAATAATAACTAATAACACTTTTGCTTTTCTGAACTTTGTTAAACGGTATTGCTAAAAAAAGAACTGCAGATGCTCATACGTTTAGAATATATTGGAATTATAACATTTCTGAAATATTTCGACATAAAGAAGCAATACATTTTTAGAGAGGTTGTTATTTCACAACTACAATATTGGATTACATAACAGGGTACAGATTATACGCGAATACCAGCCATGAAGTTAGTTTGTATAGGATTCTATTAATTAATGACGATAAGTATTTTGAATGGTGATTCTTTTGTGATTTAATTGGCGCGATCAAAAATTATCTCTGACATTTTACAATTAATTAACATGGTAATAGGTTCCCTTACTCCTTAAGATTTACCAATATTGTGCAGAAAACAAGCACGTGCCCACTATGTCTGCAATATTCACATTAATCTTTGGCTATCTTTAACCTATGACCTATTTCAAACAATCAACTATAAAATTATAAAACGCATATATGAAAGAAAACTCTCTAAGTGATATGCTGTTCGTAGCTTAACTCACAAAAGTAAGACATAAGTCGGACGATAAAAAGAAAGCGACAATCAATGTGCTATTTTTCGGAATGTAAACACATTTTGAAAGGTTATCTCGTCTTTTTTCAGAAAGAGTTTTAAACAAAAGGTTTTCATTAGTAGCTAAACTGCAGATTTGAAATAACCTTTAAAAAAATAGCCAATGCAAAGTGAAGTTTATTCTGATATACCGTACGCACTATTCTAAATGCGAACACCCAAATATTCCCGAAGCGCGCCGCTCTTATGCAGGCTGAAGCAACGATACGAATTGTACCGAGGTAGTCTGATTTGGGAAACGCAACACATTCATTCAGGTATTCAGTATTTACAAAATGTACGTAGTGTCAATCAATCTAGTTAGAAATAAAAAAATAATCGCATATGCAACATCGAAATATTCACTAATTACTATTATTTGTCTTTTGTTTTTTCAAGTAATATTTGAATACCTACTATTGCTAGTAATTGCCCCCGATATTTTCAGTAAACATCAGCACAATAATTGGTGTTTGTTTGAAATTGATTTTAATCAAAAGCAAAAGGGTTTCGAAAATGGAAATTATAATAAGTTTCAAGTAATGAAAATATCTCCGGCTAAATTGTGATTAGAACTTATAAAATATATGAGAGAGAAAAAATAGAGAGAACAATATTAGTTCCAACCAAACAAGTGCTTAATTAAAAATGCACAATCAATACACGACATAACTAATTATAGCAAAAGTACACCAATAATGGCATGAATACGTCTGCCTAACGGTAACTCATCTGCCTCCCTGTGCAGCTCCTGTTTGCATACATTTTTGCGATGCCGGTAATTCACGATGTATATAGTATTTGGGGTTGATTCGGTTTTAGCTGTAGTATAAAGATGCATGTAGGTACACTATGTCAAAAATTACATTCGAACGGATGGACAGTTTTAGGTAGGCAAACAATTTAACAAAGTCGATTTTGAGTTTACGTTCAAATTTTGCGTTCAAACTGTATTACGTTACTGAAAACTTTACAGATGGATCTGTGCTCTAAAAAAATACTTTTTTCTTGCAAAATATAGAAAGAAAGCGAAAAAACGGGCGAGAAATAACTAAGAATAAACCAAATACACAAACTAATGACGCTACAAGTTAAATTTGATAACTGGCAGGTGTTATAATAGAAACCGGAAACGGTGCACTATTTTAAGTATTGTACTTAAATAAAGCAGTAATTGGGCTGTCTCTATCTGTCACATTCATTAAATTAATCCTTGTATCTTTTTCTGTGAGACAAGCGGAAACTTTGTTTCTTTTTTCAATAGCAATACTTGAGAAAAATAGTCAAATCAGGAGATTGTCTTTACTCGTATGATACATCAATGACGTTGGTTAAAACATAAAATAGACAGAGTAGTTGTGATCCGTAATGCACAATTCTGCTAATACCTAATATTTCGATTTTTATTTCATTATGCACTTAAACCTTTTCTGCCTACGAATACCCTTAAACCATATTTATAAATATTTAAAACTGTGCATTTTACTGTCCTAATTAGGACGTTATAGGCATTAGTGTTCGAAAAGTTTTTCCGTGTTTGAAACCGCTGCGGGCGGGTTTTTGAGGTGCTTTGGAGATAGTGGGAGTAACAGCTGTCAAAACTTGGCGTATTGTGAAATAAAAGTGACATTAGTACCTATATTAGGTATTGTAGTTGCAGTTTATTGGGCGGAAATACAACGAATAAATACATTCACATGGATTGATTCAAATAACAATCATTATTCAGAAGAAGAAAACATTGTCCAGGCATATCAAAGATATAACAGAAGAAAAGTTCTGCAAGAAGATCGGTTTTGCATCAGTGGTTGCGCCGGCGCCGCTTTTATGGAATAGATATACTTTAAATAAGCAGTATTGAATAATTACAAATGTTTTATATACTGACAATCAATAATTATTATCCAACAATTTGGAATTTTATTTAATCTTGTGTAATATAGCGCGACAACTCAACCGTCTTTGTATATTCCTACATTTTTATTGCATTTAAAGTAGATATACCACCTACTTTAAAATGCAAAAAAAAAATTAGTAGATTATACAAAACGGTGAGTATTACAAGCCACGTCATCGTTCGGTTTATTTATAAGTAAAAAATTGAATTTACAACGACTCATTCATTCCCTCCATCCTAGCACTTTATATACATATAACTAAATGCATGCATGTGTATTGATGTATGGAATAACATCTATTTCGAATGGAAGAATTTATGTTAGCAAGAACTACTTAGTAAGCAAAATTATTCCAAGTATTTATTGAAAAATAATTCTCAACGTTAGGGAACATCTTTAGAAATAAGGGATAAAATTATTGCCTATTTCATGGAATGTATTTATAATTTGCTCTCTATTCTTATTTAATTTAAAGTTGATGTCTGAATGGCGTAAACATAAGAAATAATATTGTTTATTAATTATAAAGACAATGGTGACATTCGGGAAGATGAACATTATAGGCAATAATAATTACAGACCGATTGGTTTAGAAAAAAACATAAACATAATTGAGCAGAGCTGTAAAGACGTTCAGCGAAATAAATTATTCCGTTCGTATACAATATTATACTTGCTGGTCATATAATCAAAAAAAAAAAAAATGTGTAACCAAGCAGGCCAGTAAATATCAAAGTGCAGCATATGTGTACACCTTCCATATATTTTTTTTAATTCTCTATATTTTATGAATTGAATGTCCTGTTTTGTTCCTTTAAGGAAGCGCATTTCAACATGCCGGCGAAATATAAACAACGTCCGATTTTTCGTAAATTGTTGCCTGGAATGTGTTTTACATTTTAGAGTAGGTATACTATTTCCCCATGCCGACATTTTAGGGAGACCGGAATTTTATATTTTACTGTACACAAAGACATAAATGGTAAATTAAAAATTTAGGAAATGTTAGGAGGATCAAATAAAATTTTAGATCATAAATCATCGTACCCTAGTAAAGCTAATTTTAGTGTAGGTACATAATCGAATACAATTTATGATTATGTTTAATATATATCGATTTTTGTCAACTCTTTCGTTGTTCTAATTTTACGTTTCCATAGGCTGAGTTTAAATGAGTTAAAATATCTAACTTACCAAGCACAGAAAAAACTAAAAACATTGTCCATGTGTACCTTTGATTTCTCATGCATTTTTCTTTCCCAAATGTGCACTAAATCCGTAATCCTTGCCTGCATAAATAACTACAAAGTATGTTTCGTCGCATCAAATCATGTTAATAGCAACGTTCGTTCTGTACTTAAATGTGTGTACGTGTATTTGTCGGTATTTTTTAATTTGTGAAACCATGGCCCCGTGGCTCTTTAAGAGGAGCCGCCACTGGCAGAAAGAGAAGCCACAGTTGACGGGCTAGGCAGTAACTTTCGTGAATACATAAAACAAAATATTAGTGTTTCTCCTTATTTGAAGTATGGCTTAGGTAAAAAAAAAAAACTAAATAGTTTAGTCGTAACGTTTGGACATTTAATTTATGTCTGTTTCAAGCAATCTTCAGTGCTACACAAACAGTTCAATACTTATTGGGCGTTATTTATAAAATACAGATAATAAAGGTTAAATGCCACGTGGTTACAACAGTCAAAGTAAATGAGAGAAATCACAAACGTATTGCTGTGTACTGATGGTACAAGCATAAATGCAAAATGAAAAGAAAAAAAAATGAAAATTAAAATTTAAATTTACTAGCTCAGCGGATAAAATTTTAAAAGGGCGCAAAAGACTTAATAACCTCAAGGTTATTTTCAGAATTGAACTATTCATGAAAAATAAAATGTGGGCGTAAGTAATTAAAATTTATTATTAAAAAAAAAAAAACATTTAATTACAATTAACAGGCAAAATAAAAACCTTAGACTGAAAGTCCTGGCCGAAATCAAAACCTGCATGAATTTAACAACTAAAAAGGACAATGCAAATCCTTTAACTAACAAAATGGTAGATTTGTTCTAGAAGAAAATTTCTACTTCACAAAAAACCCACGTGGTTTCAAATTTTAAACCAACCAAAAAATAAATTTACACAATTGAATTTAAATTACAAGCACAATGCTTCTTCTCACCTTACACGAGGTGATTAACAAAGAAAACTAATTTGAAAACAAGAAACGGAAAAATTTAACTCTTTAAACAAGAAACAAAATTCTTTAAAACAAATTATAATAACGGATCTTATACCAAATATGTGCACAATAATATAATATCAATTATTATTTAAATGGAGTTCCTCGATTAATGTTCTAAATTCAAATTAAGCGATCAAAAATTTTAATATAAAATGAAATCACCAATACGGTAACCAAGCAAATAAATTACATGTACTTACTCACGGCATCAATCTAAGGAACTGCCCTAAAGAGGCCCAAACTCACATACATATAAAAATAACATCTGCGTGCTACACCGTCGCACGAATCGCAAAGAAAATTCCTCAAACAATAACAATGAACAATATATACACTACCGGTGAACGCAATAAGTACAAATGAATGAAATTAATATACACAACTGAACAATTAAATACTTAAATTCATTAAACAATGCAATTAACAAAATCTTGTCAAAATAAAATATAGAAACTGTGGAAACACAGGCGTAGCATTAGGGATAATTCGGAATAAATAAAAACACAAATTTAAATTTCCGAAATCCAGGGTGCCATACCATAGCAGTATGTAGTGGAGAACAAATGTTAATTTGTTGTATACAAGTTCAAATGCGTAATATAAGATTTCTTTTTGTTTTTATGCAATTTTTTCACGTTACAGTAAAATATTAATTCAAAGTATGTAACAAGGCCCACATCTTAAGTCACCAGTAATGGGGTATACATTTTTTAGCTATGTCAGTGACGTTATTTATACTGTTTTCATTTTTCTAATGTAAATCATCTCTAGGATACTTACTACGAGTATAATAATTTGTTTCAATTGCTAAGATTTTAGTGTAAATGAAGTTAAAATTATATTTGAATTGGGATTCGTGTTTTCTTGAGGGCAGTAATGTTATTTGAAGATTCATGATGTAATGTATTTTCCAGATATTATTTAGTTTAACCAATATAGACTCCGTTACAATTATTCCATGGGATAGATGAATGGAATGATAATTGAATGAAATTTTAGGTTTTAGTTTGTGAAACATATTGTTACATTATTTGTATTACTATATGCTACCTATCTAAGCCATACTCCAAATACGAAGAAATTCGACTAAATAAGTATATGTATACAACGGGAAAAACAACGAGCAAATGGAAAAAACGGATCGTCAAAAAGTGGAGATGCAGAAAAAAAAGTGTTTATTTAGGATTAAACAGGCCTAATAGTATGTTTAGTATATGTAGTAGGTGAGTAGTTATAGGTGTTTTCTAAAAACAAATATATTATAAATACAAACTATCTTCAAAGATGGCACCTATGTTGTGATTTCAACGAAACCTTTTAACCTAGCATTACGGCTGCAATTAAGGATTGGATAACGTTTCGTTTGCATCAAAGAAATTTAATTGCTAAGGTTGGAAGTGTCAGATCATGGGGATTCAGTGTCAATATGGGGACACCGCAGAGTAACGTTCTAGAACCTTACTTCTTTTGTTCTTTGTAACTTTCCTGCGTATATTAACTTTAGTAGAGTATAATTGTATGTTGACAACTGCTGCATTATTGTAGCAGACAAAAACAGCAGTCTTGAAAGGTTTTTTTTTCCCGAATGGTGCAATTTGTTACTAATCATTACAAAACTGTTATTATTGGATTTTATAGTAAATAGTATATTTAATTACTGTAAATAATAATCAATTTATGATTTTGTGTTTGGCAAATTGCACCTTTGGAAATGTCGACTATTGGGAACATTATTGAATAAAGTAAACATAATATCGTTTTTTCATAAATATATTTAAATCGACTGATAGAATTTGGATAATTTGAAAAAAAAAATCATCACTAAATTATTGTAACAAAATTATTTTCTGTTCTGAAATAAAAAATTGTTTGTCGATACATAATCGAATAATTTTGTTGAATAGGGACAAATTTAGTTACCGTAACTATGTACAGCGCTCTTCAGATCTAATGTCTCCCTCTTGCACCAAATATCGACACTATGTTTCACACAATAAGGTCAAGTACTTCGGCTTAGCTCGGATTCGCAGGTAGAAAAATTGGCATAGGGGACTATCATCATTGTTGAGCAGGGTGTAGTTATATTTTCTTCGTATATTTAAAGGGCAAAGGAAAGATTTCCGAAACATTTGCATGTATGTATTAATCTGTTGGCTGTTATAGCAAGTTCAGTTTAGTAGGTGTTCCTTTAAAATTCGTATTTGTCTTGGTTTTGTTTGTTCATATCTGGTTTTATCGTATATATTTATTTCTCATTTATATTGTATATACATATGTTACTAATTACCTACGCTGATTTACCTAACAGGGAATTGACATATGTCATTATATCGATATGGGTAAGGGATAATTTTTGCGAATTATTCTTACACAATTACCAACAAGTGCAATTCAATACAACTCAAATAGTATTAGTATAGCGACAAATAAAAGCATTTGGCTACTTAAAATGTATAGAACTATTAGTAATTAATACCATCGTATTAAAATTATTACAATATTTAACAAGTTAACCTTCAGAACTCAAAAAAAAAAAAAGTAAGAATAAAGAGAAACAACGAGAAAGTAAATTACTCATAATCATAATAGACTTTTGTCTAAATTATATTCATATGGCGTCCGTGGCTTAGCATATGACTGGGTGAATTCTTTCTTAAGTAATATATGTCAGTATGTAAGTATAACGTATAAAGACAACGGACATATTACGCAGTGTAGATCGGGGGACTGTCGGGAAGTCATCTTAGGTGTCCCGCAGGGTTCTGAGTTGGGTCCTGTACTATTTTTACTTTATTCTAACGATTTAAGTACTAATATATCTGATGCCTTCTTAGTTACGTATGCAGATGATAACATGTTTCTTACATCTGATAAAAATGAGTATGATTTAAAATTAAGGTGTCAATCAACACTGAATTCAATGAGTGACTGGTGTAATACTAATTTGTTGGTCCTTAATTATTAAGTAATGTTGACAATTCTCAGTTTTTGGGTTTGAATATAGATAAGCATTTAAATTGGAAATGGCATTGTAGTGTTTTGGTTTCTAAATTACAATCAATTTGTTATATATTTAGAAATTTAAAACGTGTAGTGTGTACAAACCAGTTTTTTAAATTTATCATGCCTTAGTTGGTTCTAGATTGGCTTATGGAATATGTTTGTAAACTGGGGCGAATCAAGTTTTTATTGCTCAGAAACGAATCATTAAGGTTATTGCGGGTATATCTGTGTTTAGTTATTGTCGAGATTTGTTTAGACGGTTTCGTGTGTTGACTCTGGCTGGTCTTTTTGTCTACCAGTTGTCGGTATATACATATATCCACCAAGAAACATTGGTTTAAGTTAATTTTATTTCATACAATAACTTATTATTAATTATAAGTATAAGGTATTTATAATTATTTCAATCTGTTGTTTAATGTAAGATCTGGTTTTCATAAATATAAAATACATAAAACACGAAATAGAGGAAGAGCCCAAACACCCAAACTAACCAAAATTTTAACAGGTAATTAATCGTTAATAACTCGACTGTTATAATATCTACCTATTTATGTCAACGGAAACTTCTAACCGCCGATTGGGGATCTCACTATGAAACGAACGATTTCTGACCACAATTCAGGTGCACCGATCCTACGCACGTGCTATGTTACTGGGGTTATTAATAATATGTAATAAAAGGCATTATCACGAATACTTACCTAAGAATCGTAAACTAAAGATAAATATACTATAATATATTCGTATCTGCCACCTGCCAATCCGTAAATAGTCGAACGGCACGACTTAGAATGTGTGCTAGCAAGTATAGATACGTGGTCGTAAAAGGGAGACATTAGAAAAGAAGTGCACTGTACATCGTGCTTTTTATTAAGAATCGTATTTTGAGATGAATATTTGGTCTTTGTTTTGTCTAAGTTATGAAGAATCGTACTGCTATTTAGAATAAACTCTTGACGTGCATTTTGCAAAATAAAGATAAAACCACAATATACGGGAATATTCACAATTATGAAACCAGAAATAGTCAAGTTTACAAATTTCAAAAATAATTTAAAGAATATCTAATTAGGCACAACTGTTATAGTACGTCGGAACACGATTTGCTAGGGAAACTAAACTGAAAACAGAGATCTCACTCACGATTTCTTATTTTTTTATCTTATCTGTACAAATTGTATCTGTGTATTATACATCAGATATTTTCGTATAGGTGTGTAATGTTGTTCCAAAAGGTATGCTTATATTGTGTAATATTAAATTACTATTAGTAATAGACTACGGTTTTTGTTTAAATTATTTTAATATTTTTCCTTTTGAAGCGTTTCGAGAGGTATTTCCTCGCTTCGTCAGACCTATAATATACTTAGCTGTTTATGATGTATACAATATTAAATCAAAAAACTACATGGACTGACTTTAAACTAAATCAGATTTTTACGTTTCAAATGAACATTTTTATGTAAACAAAACGTTGTTTACATCTTACAAGTAATTGTTTTTAGTAATTAAGCGCATTAATTTCTTAGCTGTTCCTGTTGTTTCTTCTATTGCTTTGTATCACATTTTATTTGCTGTGGTAAAAATAGTTTACGGTATACAATGGTTTTCAAAATAGAATGTTTTCATCATGTGGCATTGTGTTTATTTCTTGATAAAAACATAAAGAAAAGAAAATTTTAATTTAATTGTTTTAACTTAAGTGGTGCACTGGATAACATAAATTTATAGAGTTCTATTACAGATTCTACTAAAAAATGCCTCCAAACGCCGAGGAAAGTGCATATTTAGGATCGAGGGGGTTCAGAAAGCCCGTTACTGGAGTTACATCTCATAGAAAGGACGGATTCCTCTGGTTGGATGGCAAAAGGATCGATGATGGTGCTGAAGATTATTGGAGAATACATGATGGCTTGTATGATTTTACCAGTTTCATTAATCGTCATCCAGGTGGCTCAGAATGGTTGGAGTTTACAAAGGTAATAAACATATATTTAAGAGTGTTTTGCTATATCAAAAAAAAGAGATATCTTTTAGTAGTTAATTAATTTTATCTAAATTATATTGAGTGTAGAAGTTCACTCTTTGTATTTGAAGATTATGTTTTATAAATATCATATTTGAATTATTTTTAATTCATCAAAATTTCTACAAATATTAAATTTATACCGTAAATTACTTATTGTCAGGAAAAATTGCTTTTAAAGTGTACCTAAATTCTTTCATTTCGTTATTATTACAAACTGTCCATTTAAATGTCCTTATTTACTATTCTCATAACTAACTAGAATTAAATACCTATTGGAAAATCTATTTTTTAGTTTTGGTTCTATTAATTATGAAAGAATTAGCAAAATTGTCTGAGTATCGACTAAATTCAGGGATTCTACTTCCGCTGATCTACTAAAAATAAAAAGTAGGACTTTTTTTTTTACTTCTAATAGTTTGTTTTAAGATCTAGCAAGAACGATCTAGCAGGAAGCATGATGAAATAGCCCCAGGAACGATTTGTGAAAAAAGTTATGCACGGTTATTGACAAGTGTAAGAAGATATTTTAGCTCCTGACTTCCCACTTTTCTTGAAATAATTAGAAATAGTGTGTTCTAAGAAGGCCTTTCCCAAAATTTTTCATTCGGAATTTGTTCCTAATATTCAAAGAAAAAATAATTTTGCAATATTTGAAATTATGCGTTTTATGATTGCTTAAGGGTGATAATCGTCAAAAAATCACAAAATATCACTAATTACACTGTTTAAGAAATAGCACAATGCTGGAATAGATTTATGATATAGAAATTAAGAACAGCACAATGCTTTTATTGACATCTATCAAAATACATATATATTATACATAACTTTTGTCTTTTATACAAAGATGATTATTTTGACTATTTTAGTAGTCAGCGTTAACATTCTCCGCCGCCTTGAAATATTTAATTTCAATATCCTTTGGCAACAGGGAAAACTTGAACCATGGAACCTACTAATTCCTTTCCTCTTGTTAATACTACGCGATTCTTGCCGTCGGCTCCAGAATGAAACTTCAGAATTCTGCCTATTGGTCAATGTTGTGGTGGAGTACCGATTTCCTTAATTAAAACCAAATCGTTAATTGCTGGCGTACTGAAACTGTCTTGCATCCATTTAGTCCTTGTTTGAAGTTGATTGAGATAATTTCTACTGCAATGCTTCCAAAAATACTGATACATTTGCGTTAGCTGTTCGTATTGCTTAAGAGAGTTGGATTGAACTTGGGTAACATCCACTTGTGGCACAGCAGTCATAGGACTCCAATTAAGAAGTGTCCCGGTGTAAGAACCGTGAAATCGTTAAAACTATGTTTACTAAATAGCACAATGCTAGAATAGGTTTAAGATATAGAAATTAAGAATAGCACAATGCTTTATTAACTTATATCAAAAGGCATATGTATATTATACTTAACAACTTTTGTTTTTTTATACAAAAATGATTATTTTGACTATTTTAGTAGTCAGCGTCAACATACACTATACCTAGTGTAACTTCTGTAAGTTTGATTAAAAAATAATGGGCACAATATACTAGGACAATAAAACCCAATTATGATCACTATATATCAAGGATACGTGTTTCGACAGTGCTCCTTTTGTCTTATTATTTATTTTTTCGAAAAAAAAAAAGATACTGCAGTATCTGCTTGACTTGCGAGAGTGACCGGGCATTGGGGAAGGAAGATATGTTCCACCTGCGATGTTCGGTCATTAATAGAGTTGGGCAACTGTCCGGCGGAGCAGGTACGTATTGCGACGCGAGCCACAAATAATGTAATATAAATAAAGCAGATCAATCGTATTATTGTAATTTATAAAACATAAGTCATATTAACAGAGTTGTGCAAATTTTCCTTGGGGACAAAATCGGACAAAGCCGGCGAACAAATGGGCCACCTTGCGATGCATTTTCATTTTATATCACTACATATTTAAATAAAATATTTTTTTTACATTTTATAAGAAAAACAGACACTGTTGTTACTGACTTGCAACTTTACGGTTCATCTGCTTTATTGGAGTACATGAGTTGGAGAGCACGTTCTGAATACGCACCTGCCGCGCCGGAAAATTTGCCCAACTCTAGTCATTAAATTTAAAATCAAGTTGTTATTCATCTGCTTTTGCATGTTTTTGTTTGATTATTATGGAATTGTGCAAAACCTCAGCCCGAAGAAGATATTTTATCGGAACTAGTCGTTGCTTAATCTCATGGTAAATAAATAAATACAATTAGGAAGTACTTATATTACTAATTTGCAAATAATGAACCGTTTAATTTATGCTCAGAAAATTTTTTGTAGGCCACGATATTTAGTTTCTTTTCTTTTCATTGGGAATATTGGTTAGATTTGAAATTAAAGCTTCTTTATGAAGGTATTTCAGTTTTTTTTTTTGTTAGATACGTTTTGTTGTTTTTTGTTTTCCGTTTGCATGGTGTTTCATTAGTACATTAGTATATGAAAACTGGTGCACCCCATTGTATTTAGCCTTACCTCTGCATGCGGGGCTCTGTTCCTGATCTCTTCTTTAGCTACTCATGGGACGACACCGCTAATAAACAGGAATTGAAGCAGGATCTCCATAAGAAGCTTTCCACTTCCAAAGTGAGAGTACCTTACAAGGAAAGAACAAAGGGAGAAGCAAAGCGACTGGAGCAAATTGGGGAACAGGATGGCATTCATCCCCTCTCAAATTGCGTAGCACTGTGCAACTCAAGGGCGTTGCACCTGGGAGCATGTGAAATCGAAGAGGGAGACTTACCTAACGTGGGGCCTTCTGATATCCTACACTTTTTGAAAGGAATATGATTGGAAGGCCAACTGTAAAACAGCAAGAACAGGGGACACAATAGATCTTTTAGGTCGCAGTGTAATAGCACCCTTCCAATACACACACACACACACACAAATCAAGGTTTTTATTTCTTTAAGAGTTACTTTGCTTTTCTACCCTAATGTCTCTTTACACCATTTTTTGACTTATTCATCATCTTTAATGGACTGGCCTATTACTCGCAATGAGAGACGGCCAGCTCCTACTGAAGGATTCTTCTTCAACAATTCTTATCTATCCAATCTATCGCCTATCCCATTCTCTATATGGGTTGAAGTATGACAGGTTGCCAAGACAAACTCCATTTTCTATTTGGTGGACGACACAATATAGTTGAACTGGGTGTTGCTTTGATGGAAGAATACAATAACTTACACACGAACGATGAGGAACAGAAGCAGTATTTAATGTTCTTAGTTAAGAATTATAGACAGAAAAAACTTCAACGTCAATAAAGCAAATTTTATATAGCAAACCTTTTTTTTTCGTTCTACTGAGAAATAGAAGAGGTTTCGTCATTTTTATTTAGTATTTCCGTCCATAAAAACTGTGTTCTGTTACTAATAAAGTGTTATTCAAAAATTTATTGTTTTTTCTTTCGTTTCGCAAAGTCGGTAGCAGTTCTTAAATGTCCATTAAAAATTTGAAAAAAAAAATCCTGGTCTGTTTTCTAATGAAATAGATCAGTTCTAGGGGATGAGAGTAAAAGAATAAAAAATATTTTTGGCCTAGTATGAATCACCCTAATATCCATGCCTCACTTTTTTCAAAAATCCCTTCTGGGAACCATTTCTCTCCTAAGATAAAGGCAATAATATTATAGAATATGTGGCTTACGTTCGAAAAAAAAAATAGCAGATACACTCAGTTTCTCTATTGGATTAAAATTTAAGAAGCTATTCTTTTATTTCGATTTTGTTTCAGGGTACGGATATTACGGAAGCATTCGAAGTGCATCACATAAAGTCCATTCCGGATTCTCTACTGTCCAAGTATTATGTTAAGAAAGCGGAAGCGCCGCGCATTTCACCATATACATTTGAAGATGATGGATTCTATCGAACTTTAAAACGAAACATAAGCGAGGAGTTGAAAAATATACCCAAAACGGCCATACGAATCTCTCGGATATACATCGACCTACTATTACTGGGTACATTTACTTTTTCAATAGCGGCATGCCGATTTTGGAACTTTTGGTTAGCTATATTGGCCTCTTACTGTCTGGCGGCAGTTGTTATTGCAGCACACAATTATTTTCATCAAAGAGATAATTTTAGAATGTACTACTTTAATTTCAGCTTGATGAGTTATAGGTGAGTTGTAAAATTATAAATTGCTTTAATATGTTCATAAGGTTTAACAAACTATATAATAGCTACAATGCGAAAGTGAAATTCTCAATATAATAGTTTTCGAAGTGATAAAATGTGATCTAATTTGATTTAAAAATTACTAACAAGCTCGCGCATTGTAAGTCGTAGATTCTACTGGAAATCCATCTGTTTGTGGATCTCACAGAGTGATATTTAATAACACTCTCCATTGTTATGAAACTTCAGCTTTAGGAGGTGCAATTTGACTTTGGAATGTGATCCAAATTTCGTTTATTCAAAATAACTTTTAAACTGTTCACGTAGATTTTTCGGCTGGTAGGTAATTTCTACATACAGGACGTTGCAATGAGTACGCACTGGCATATGTACAGCTTTCTATAGCCCTTCTTAGCAATACGGAAAGGGGATGTCGTAAACTTATGCTTATGGAATACCAAAATTGGTAAACTATAAATTCATACTCTAGTAAATAAACGATAGTCCCTTGTATGTAGAGGATAATTATGTGCCTATAAATACACCATGGTATTATTTTGTGTTATTGAATAGTATTTACTGTTATAATGTAAAGTAGTGTAAGATTTATAACATAAGAAAATTTAGAACGTAATAGCAAATGAAAAACATTAGAAAACTTGGAACATAAACACAAGAAATAATAAATTAATGTACACGAAATCATTACAATAATTGCTCCATATGACCGCCATTTTGGTTCAAACACAGAATAACTCTGTCATAAACACGTAACAGACCTCCGAAGTTCGTCTGTACTTAGATTTGTAGAGGTATCGTGAACATGGTTCAGCAATTCTTCTCTAGTATGTGCAGGCCTAGACTACCCTAGTGCTTTTTACGGTGCCAGAGGTGAAAATCCAAGGGCTTCAAATCGGGTGATCCATCGCCAATCCATCCGATTCTCGAACATCGAGGTCAACTGCTGATATACAGCCATAGTAGAATCTGCTGGGGCACCATCCAGTTGATAGCAACTGTTTGCTCCGTCACGTACGGAAAGAGCATTTAGGAAATCACTTACAGATCCACTGAGTATCTTCAGATATCTAGCACCATTCAAATTTTCATCGCACACTTGATATGTTGCTCTATTGTCCATAATTAAACAAAAACATTCAAGCTAACTGGTCCTGGTGATTATTGTGCCTTAGAACATGTGGATTATATTTTACCCAGTAGTGATTATTTCGGTGATTTATAATTGCTCGCCTGCTGAATTTAGATTCATCAATTCACATAATCTTGATGAAGAAATCTCGTATCTAATTTACACCAAGACGTAATCCGTGCATAGTTATCTCAGAAAAAGGATGTATTTTATGTTTTCTTAATATTCTGTGGATTGTTTCTCCTGAAATACCTACCCAATTTTTGCGCTGCTGCTGTAGTTGAACTCCGTGAATAAGTTTGAAAAGAAGCCAAAACATTTAGATAATCTCGAGTTGCCCTTACGCTCCCAGTTGCCATAAACCGAACTTCAATTCTTAAGGTCGCTTTACAGTTAGCAATTTTTCGTATTGCGTACAATAAAATTGCGTGCAATACAAATAGCGCATGGATTTCGATCAGTTGAGTGCAATCTTATTGGTATTGCACGGAATAGAACGTGTCCTAATATTTCATTGCGCGCAATTTTATTGCACGCAATACAAAAAATTGCGAACTGTAAAGCGGCTTTTACAAATTTTCCGGAAGTCATTATTGGTAGGTCCGGATATCGTTCGTTAAATAATCTACATGTTCATCTAACAATTCGTCTACATTCACCATGCGTATAAAACAAATTTAACAAATCATTATTGAAATATTCTTCTATATTCTCCATTATAAACTGCACTTGAGAAAGTTAACAAAATCAGTAGATCTGTAAATAGATACCTCATGAATCTGTGGGCTTAAATTGCTTTCACATAAAATCAACATTGTTTCAATTCCTGTCAAAATCAATGCTTACTAGATAGAACTAAGCTATAAAAGTCCTATCTAGTAAGCATTGATTTTGACAGGAATTGACACAATGTTGATTTTTAAGCCAGGGACGTTCCGACTATACCTTGGCTAAATCATACCGGCCGATAAGTTTGACCAGTTTTCTGCTGAAGACTTTGGAACGACTGTATCGAGTTCATTCTTCGCTTGGGTTGGCTGGAGTAGGCTGCGGGTGAGTGATCCCGCCCAGGGAAGGTAACACAATGGGCCCGGTTAGAGTGGTCTAAGTGCGCGTGGCTAGCCACTCTCCCAACCAACAATCCAGAATCCAGGATGTTGATTTTAAGTGAAAGCAATTTGGCTTTTGATAGAAAATATGGAATAACAAGAAAACCGTTGGAGACAGGTATAGGGAAAGGTATAGCGAATCGATGCAGAATTAAGTTCTGCATAGGATTATGTAATAATATGCAGGGCGTCACATTTGAAAAAATTGAACCAAATTTTTCAAATTTGAAAATGATGTAATTGGTAATCAAATTTTTGACACTCTGTATGCGATAAATAAATTGTTAATGTGAACCCGATAGTACCATTCTTGTGTTTTCATCCACATTAGAAGCGCTTGCTACCAGTCGAAAATGGATAAAAGGCGCAGTATTGAAAATATGGCTACATATTTCGAAGTTTCGAAAATATTCTAGATATCTCAGAAATAAATGAAAATAGGTATAGGAAAAACTAGATGGAATACACCATGAAATTTTCTCGGGAATCCAAAAATGAGATAATATACTTATGTGTCCCATAAGGCGATTTCCGGTATAATCGGAAGTGGTACGACCTTGACAATATCTTAAAATGAGAGAGCATCTTGCCTAACCCTGAAATGAAAAAAAAAACAGAATTCTAAATTTCTTCTAACCATGGAAACTTCTAACGAACGGCTACCGTGAGAAACCCTGTATATTGAATGCGAACAAATACTAATAACTGATTGCCCTATAGTGAACTTGCATATGTAATTATTTCTTTCTTTTTTGCAGAGAGTGGAGGATAAGCCATTCCTTAAGCCATCATCTTTACACAAATACAATCATTGATTTGGAGATGTTATTTTTTGAACCATTTGTTTGCTATTTTCCTGTAGGTAAAGCTTTCATAAAAAAATACATGTCTTTCATATACGCCCCGTTTTTGTGGAGCCTTGCATTTCACATGTCATTTTATGAAAGGTAAGTTATTTGTAAGAGTAATCAGATTTATACTTAATACATATGTAGATCAAGTAACATGCAAAATGACTGTATTTTGACTACACATGAGTAATCGGAAATAATGAAACATTTTTACTTCAACTATAAGTTCTATAATTTGAAGTATCAGGCCCAATTGTTAATTAGTATTTGCTTTTAATTATTATTCTAAAGGAAGTAGTTTAAATAGTTATTTGTTTGATCTTTACTATCAGTAGTGTACTATTTATTTTAATTGTGTTTTAATGTTGTTTATCTCAAATACATTAGCGTTCTTTACATTTTTAAGAATTGCTAATATTTGAATAAAAAATTGTTTTAATAATTAATTTATTTTGAGAATCGTGTGAATATCAATAATAATATATTGGATATTCACACGATATTCGTTAAAAGAATGTAACTGATGGATGAAAAGAGTGCAGATGTGTTTATCATGTTACGAATATTACATTAATGTACTTATATAAGTATCAAATTGCGGATTCTTTATGTCAGTTTTAATTGTAACGTCGTTTCATGATTTTAACCTACTTGAAAATGTCGAAAGCAAGTTGACGAAACGTCATGGAATTGGAATGTTTAGATAATTCTTTCATTCATACCACCTAGATACCCAATTAAAATAAATAGTACATTAAAGGAAGTATTGGAGATAGTAGAAATGAAGCTATGTACACGATCGTTTTGTTAGCTACATTGATATATCAATAACGTCAGCTGGTTTAATCAGTTTTACAAAAGAAAAACTCAAACGGGTTTTAGTTAATTTATCTATGTTGGATGCGACAATGAAATCACATTACTTGAAAAGACTGAAAAAGATAGGGATGTACTTATTTTATTTTTTTCTTTTATTGCAAAGAAGAACTCTTATGAAAATTAATAGGCATTAAAGAAAGTTTAACTTTTGGAGTATACTGCAGAATAGCGTAGTCGTAACTATTATTTTGTACACATTTTATAAGGCTTATACAGAAATTCTCGATGATACCAATTATTAGCAAGTTTTGTCGGAGCGGGTAAAAAAACCCTAAAACCCTCCAATTGCAATTTTTGTAAACATAAATATGAATAAATAAATAAGTATAAGACATACTTTGGAACTCGGGAAAGCGATTTGCATTTGCTAGTCTGGGAACTCTCTAAGGAAATTGAAAAAAAAATCAACCTATCAATAGTTTGGATCTAAAAACTATGTAGAATATTACAATTATTTGTCATTTACTATAAACATACCAACGCATCTTTTTCATTAATTATTATGAATAGGAAAGAAACTGTAATATCTACTACTACTAGGTACTATCATTTTGGTTTTACTATTTTACATCTCCTAAAATAATTAATAGTAATACGTTAATAGGTGGTTATGTATTTTTGCTGGCGTTCCAGACGGTATGGTTACATTGCGCGTTATCTTACTGAAGTAGCGACACAAAAGAAAACACAAGGTACCATGTGTTTTCTTTTGTGTCGAGGAATACGTGAAATTAGTAAAATACAAAATTATACATAATAGTTAGAGCCGCTTTCATAATAAATGTCACTTTAGTACTTTAACAAAATTCTATGTATTATTTATGGAAACTTTAATTTAAAGTAATTTTAAAGCTTTAAAGTGGCATTTTGAAACTCGACCTTAATATTTTATATTGGATACTAATTCACATTTCTATTAAAATATTAAATTCCTGTATTAATAGTGAATGATTTATTATTAATTATTATTATTACAAACATGTATTCAATTTTTAAAGTAATTTTTAAGCAAAACAGAAGAATACTTTATTTGCATTGTAACTTTTCATATAAATGTAGCATCTATTTGCAATTATCAAATATTTTTAAGTTAAGAAATAATATAAGCTTTATCCAACTTTCTACAGTCCTAAAGCAATATAGGCAAGTGCACAATTGGAAAGTGTATTAGACATATTAAGATGTCAGGGCAAAGAGTAATAATCTTTAAAAATAGCAATTTTATTTCTGATTTAGAATTATTATGTAGTATTTTCTACAAAATCATACAATTCTTAATTGATTTATCTTCCTACGTTTTTGTATAAAACAAATATTAATAGTATAAACAGGTTAAATAAGACTGAGTCTTAACACAAGAATCGTATTTAAAAACAAAATAAAAATTAATCGAGCAGTAATGCAAAAAAGGC
The DNA here is from genome assembly GCA_004143645.1 of Protaetia brevitarsis. NCBI lineage: Eukaryota > Metazoa > Arthropoda > Insecta > Coleoptera > Scarabaeidae > Protaetia > Protaetia brevitarsis. Next base: position 77,694 of record RXPK01003326.1, read on the forward strand.
CCACAATCTAATCCTTATCCAAGATACGATCGCTCTTACGACCCCAAGATGATATGTGATGATGTTTATTTTTATTTCAACGCCCATTGGCACATTCCGGTATCGAGTTACAGTGTTTCATATTTTCCATTGCTTCGTTCTCTTTGGCGTGTCTTTGGTTGCCTGTCTCGTAGGTATATAGTAAGAATAATCCCGGGTTTCTACTTTCACAGTTGATGTTTTTTTCAATAAAATTATTTGTTTATTCACTTGTGTTGGAATTACTATTTTCATTATGGACTAAATAAAATAATTCATCCCGAGTTTCCTAATTTGGAACAAAAAAGAAATGACTTTCAGTGCCATCTCTCGGGTTAGTGCCAAAGGTTTTTGTCTGTTTCAAGGCTTGCTTCATCTATAAAATTGCAGATTATTTTTGGTGTTGGGAATAGCTTTTGCGAAAACTAAGCAGTTTTCCGAAATTCTCTTAAAATGGTTATGATCTTTGAATTTAGCTTGATTTTATCTTGGATTGCGTTTCTTTCTTTTTTCTTTTTGGTTTACATGACAAAAATTATTTTTATTAATACCAAGGTAAAAACAGCTTAAAATTTATTTTCATTTCATCTTTAAAATTATTATTAATTAGCTTTAATGGATGTATAGGTGTTTTATTTTTATTATTATTAATTAAAAAAGATAGATGGTGCGAAAGTAGAGATATATAAAACCTAATAATTGTACAAAATTTAATGTACTTATTGTAGAAAAGGAAACAAAAGCGAATGGTATGCCTTCAACAGTTGCTTGAAAAAGTTGTTACTTATGCAACAAAACTATAACATATTATAGTGATGCATATTTAGTTTTCTTTATTTGAATGATCAAAATACCCAATCAAGAATAAAAACCAAAACGGCTCTATAACAAAATAATTTGATATTATACCCGCTCCTACAAATTTACTATTGTTTGCTTATAATTGGAATAAGCAGTCCTAAAAATATAATTATTTAGGTTAGTGTAGCTATAACTATCACACTTGTGACAAAAAGGTAGCTGTCAAGTATACTGAACTGCAAGTATAGAGAACTGCGCGCAATACATAAATAAGTTGTTAATCGGACAGCGAAAGAAGTCACCGCTTCTGACTACCTCTGTCTAATCATTTATATTAGCTATAGTCCGTAAGCGTGCTTATTATAGTTTTATATCTTTATAGTTTATTGATTGTATGTTTTGTAGTACAAACAAGTATGCATAATTTGTGTATGTGTTGCTCTTACGTAACAAATTTGCTTTTTTTTACAGCAATTCATACATACATTATTAGCATAGCGATAACATATAGACATAGTGCGCAGATTCGTATGTTTATAATTTATGATAGTGAACTTTTATAAATTCTGCTCGAAGTAACAATTACTGCCATCTATTGTGAAGAAGAGGCTTTATTGAAAACATGTAAAATAGCAGAAAGCTTTTCACCGAATGACAAGAAGTGCAAATTCCTGTTTAGAATGGCGTAAATGGTTTGCAACATGAGAAAATTAAATATTTCCTCTTTATTTTTATTAATATGAAATAAATATTAAATTCACAATAGATTTGTCAAGCACTGTATGATAATATTAATAGCTTGAATTAGATTGATTCTTTTCTGCACTAGCAACTTAACAAACAAATTAATATTTAGACAAGTGATGGACTGTGTATTCTTAACTGTTTTCTATTATTGTTAATTTAATCCGTTCTAGAAAAATCAAGACGCAACATTCAATAAAGTGTGCTGCGATTTTGATTTTAAATTGAGACCACCAAGAATGCATTTTTTCATTTTAGATGGCGCTAAATGCCATAAAATTGGTGGCGGCGCCAGAAAAAGACGTATGCGTTAATTTTTTTGGTAAAATAAGTTTGTAAGACGGTACAAATAATAATAAAATGGCATTTATTTTGTTGTAAACCGTGCTTCCACTTCCTTTTAATTTATTTGTTTCCTCTTTCTGTTTAATTTTAGCCTTCATATAAATTGTAAACTAAGAAAGAACCAAGTAGGGACTGCTGCAAATCAAAATTATTTATAAAGTTGGATGCCTACTGCAAAATACTAGTAACGTTGATTTCCGTTTTTTGCAAGTTACGCGTAATATTTTGTTCAGAATTTGCGGCAACAAAAGTAGCCTTAACAAAATTATGCCTAACTGGTAAATGCAAAATGGATGATATTAACAATTTAAAGTTGTTCTCAAAGTAGAATTTTCAGAACAACACACTGCTGTTTTAAAAACTTTAATGAAATAAATAAAAGAGACCAAAAGTAAACAATACAATACTAATTGCTTAGTTCAAATGCTACAGTACACAAGTTTGGTGTTAGCTGCGTTGTTTGTTTTTGTTAACATAATTTGTGGCTATTTGCTTGATTGATAAGCTAACTGTTTTCATTATTTACAGAATAAAAGCTGCAATTGTATTTAAGGATAAGCGACTACTCAGTAAAGGAGAACTCGTCCCGTTCTCATTGCCTCTAGCAATGTACCTCTTAGGAAATCAGTCCTTTTTAAACGTTATTTTTATGTGGACTGTCATCATTTTTGTTGGAAGCTTCATGTTTTTGTTTGTTGGTCTAAATGCCGCCCACCATCATCCACAAATTTTCCACGATGGCGATATTCCAAGGTAAAGTATATGCTGTATACAGCAGAACACAAGTCGTGTCTAACTCGTAGCTTTGTGCTGATATTCTTTCAGCGTATATAAACTCCTAATATTTAGTTATTCCTGGTTATTTTTCGTAACCATCGTAAAGTTATCTTTCTTTTTAAATAGGTTTAGTGGAATATTCGCTGGATGATAATAAAACAGTTTCTTAAATCTTGTAAAACGTTTCGACTATTTTAATAAGCCTTTGTCAATTACTAACAATAATTATAACAAGAAATTTTTTTATAAAGCGAAAATTAATCGATTGTGATATATTACCTTGGTTATTAATTGATGTTAAACGATAAAGATACAGAAAAACTGACTAAAAAATTATATTATGTGAAACAGGTTTTAAGAGTGTTATGATTTTGTATGTAAGTTGAATTTTATAAGATTTAATGATTTGATTAATTGAAAAGCAAAAACACCATACTTAAAAAATCACGTGTTTATTTATAAAATCTCGTGCTGTAATTGTAAAGGTGTGTATGTTGGACAAAGAAAACAATATCTTAAAAATCGTGTCCAAAATCATAAATCTTCTACAAATTTAACAGTTTTAAAAAAACATGAAAATAACCATGGTTATATATTCAACTTTAACAACACTAAAATTCTTGCTAAAGAAAAATACTATTATACTAACTAGAAATATTTTGGGAATGACATATATAAAAAAAATATATAAAAAATACATAAAAACATAAAAATAGTATAAATGACCGTACTGACATTGTCTTCCTTTCAAAAATCTATACGTCGGTACTATGATTTTCCAGTCAATCTTTGTATATCTTTATCGTTTAATATTTAAATTTTGTCTTCAGTACTTTAAAACAGTGGCAGCCAGTGGCTCTGTACTTAAATGTGTGTATGTGTGTGTGTACGTATATTTATCGGTATTTTTACAGAAAATAAAAGCTCCTCAATGATTAATTTGTAATGGTGGGGCCATGGCTCCATGGCTCTTTAAGAGGGGCCGCCCCTGCTTTAAAATAATTCTTAAAAAAAAGTACATGTCTGTGGTATCTTTCAATTGAATTCAAATACTTGTAAACTTTTATATGTTTACATTTTGTCTAGTCAGTAATAGAACATTAATGTAGATGGCACACGTCCTAAAATTAATAATAAACATTGTTATCTTGTTAACTCTAACCTAAGATTCAATTGCACTTGAAATATAACTAAATTTGCTTATTGAATTAATATTTCCCTTTTTAAAATAAGCTCCATTTCTGGGTCAGCGCATTAGATATAGAAATTTGTATATTACTTATAGATATAATACATTCTATTTTTTTCTTTTACAGGAAGGAAACAGATTGGGGGATGAATCAACTTGATGCGGTTGTGGATAGAAACGAAATAACTGGTAGTCACTATCTTGTTTTAACAAATTTTGGAGATCATGGCTTACATCACATGTTTCCAACCTTGGACCAGGGATTGTGCATCATCTTTATCCGGTGTTTAAAAAGACGCTAAAGCAATTTAATATAGATTTACGAATGACATCGCAATTAGAATTGATAAAGGGACAGTTTTTGCAAATGGCCAGAAGCAAACCTAACCCTAATCCACCCGCGTCCGTCTGGCTTAAAAACGAATAGTAAATTGTAGCTTTCTTATAGATTGTATAGTGATTCTTAATGTAGTTGTGAAAAAAAATGTAGATAAAAGTAGAGTTATATGATCTACAACCATAGTTTAAGTTTACATATGATAAAGTTTAATTTAGGAATTGGAAGAATGGATTAGTGTTTTCGAGATAATTGTGTATATAGATATGGATTAAAGTTTATGTCGGTGAATGAAAGTTCTTTTTAAATAAAGATAGTAATTAATTCATGAGTAAGTTGTTTTTTATTTGTTTTCGTTTCTCTCAATTTCTGGAATATCTAGATTAACCAAAGCAAGTAATTACGTACATATTTATTCATGCAAATTTGAAAAATTTTCTAATAAGTATAATAGACTGTTAGTTAGCGAAAATCTCTCAAAAAAAACTCTATGTGTTGCGTATATAGGTTCAGGTAAGTTGTTCGCGAAATAATAGTTTTTGATAGAAAAAAAAAAACGACGTATATTTAGATATATTTTAATTTTACATCATCAAATTAGACACAGTGTCGATATTAAACAGGATAAACATGAGAAAAAAGAGGAGTCTAATCTACATTACCAGTATTTTATTCAGACAGCACGTTTCGCGTTATAATGTATCATCACGTCTTAATGGTAATTAATACAAAAAATTTAGAGAGCGAACATAGTCGAAATTTTAAATTCAAATTTTCTCTAAATTTTAATTTTTCTTATTTGCATTATCCTTGTTAAAGCTACGCTATGAAATGTAATTGCGGTTTGTTTAGGAGAAAGTATTTAATTCAACGGAGGAGGGAGGGGGAGGACGACTACTTCCCAAAACCTATTCTACTTCTAGAAATGTCACCATATTACCAACAAACGCCATGATTTGCGTAGAATACAAGGCCGGGTTTGCCCCAGTATTTCTTACAGTTTTTTGTTTCCGAGATAAAGAACAGTGTGGAAAAAGCTCTTCTTGCCTTGGGTTTGAACCTTAAGCTTTTCTATTACTATTGTCTTGACTATGTTTTTGTAGTGTGTTTATTGCATTAGTTTTAATCCATTCCATACCTAATTGTTGTATGGGTGCATTGATGAAAAAAAGATTTTTCATATTAGAAGTATTTGTTTCTCCAGGCCTTTGCTTGTTCCAAAGTCATATTATTTATACTAGAAAAATATGTACTATGTAATTAATTTTGCTGAATAATCTTACTTAGCATAAAAGATAACTGTAACTCAATCCTCACTATAGATTAATTGCTTCACCTTATCACTTCCATGAATGAGACAAATAAATAGCAGTATCACTTTTCTAGGACAGTGAGACACGCATGGACAACATAATCGATATGTGCTAGAAATGCTGTTGGTTCCAGTCTATTGAATCCAAAAACCAACGTTTGAGAATTTTGATAGTTACCCTAACTTACTGACTATCTTGTAATTAGTTTTTATTTATACGTTCTGATAGTGGTGACTGGTGCATACGTCACAAGCGGAACCAATACAATGATTGAAGTTCGTGTGCTATTGTCCGAAATACGAACATGTTACGAACATATACGAAGAAATTAGATCATTGTAATGGCCCTTGTAAAATGTAAGGACCAACCGCCCCTGCATACAGATAATATTTATAGCAATCAATAGTATACCAAGCAATAGAGTTTAATAGTTGCAGATATGTTTTGGGATTTGTGTTTGAAATATCTAAAGGCTGTTCATGTATTTCGGTATTTAACTATATCACAGTATTGGAAGCCTTACTTTTCTCACAGTAACAATATAGCGCATTACCAATGAATAAAAATTGAATCGTACTTATCAAAAATTAAATCTGCTAGAGTCTATATATTTTCTGCTAATAATCAAAGTAAATGAGTACAAAATAAATCTCTCAGCGTAAATAAACTATAAATAGTATTATAATGAAGAACTTTAATGATGTGTCGTAGTTTGTATGTTTTCAAACAGCGCCAGAATAAACTGACATTCTAGAATCTTGAAAATGGACAAGAGTTTAGTATATCCACAAAAACCATTTATAAAAGTTGTTGTTAAATCATAAAAGTGATTATTAATTCTGGATTATTAAAGCTAAAGCTTTAAGTGCTCACAATTCGATGTGTTTTTTTTTCATTTTCTTATGGAAACATTATCTGGAAGGTATATAATTACATACTGGTATATAATTATAGGCATACAGGTATACAATAGGTATACAATTATATACGGGTATATAATTACATGCTGTGTACTGACTGAATTTAAAATGCAAAATGAATTTAACAAGGAAAAACCAAATTCATTTAGCTAGCTCAAACGGAAAAATTTTAAAAAGGCGCAAAAGAACTATTAACCTCAGAGATACCTTCGCTAATTAAAACTTGAATCTAACCATGAAAAGTAAATTGTGAGTGAATGAAATCTGACTTTCTTAAATACCCCAACAATAGAAAAGGTATAATTAAAAAAATAAAACAGAATTCTAATCCAACGAAGATAATTAACAATCAAAATTTATATTAAAATTGGTTAAATTACAAAGTGGCAGAAAAAAAAAACCGTGAACTGAAGGTTTCGGCCAAAAATAAAAAACTGCACTTGATTCTAAATTACAATAGGACAATGCTATTTCCTATACAAAGTAAAAGACTTGTTTGTTCAGGAAGATAATCTTAAATATACCAATTCAATCCACGTGGTTTCAAATTAAAACAAAATAAATTCGTGGACAAACACTAGAAATTTTTGCAAAAATGAAAACTAAAAGCAAGAACAATGCTTCTGCTTACCCAACCGAGGTGATTGATAAAATAAAAATGAATCAGCAAAAAAGAAAAACAGGAAAAATTAACTTTTTAAACTATAATCAGAAAAATTACAACTGAAATATATCTTCCCGAACGAAAATAATAAATGATCTTATATCTATAATGTACACATATCAATATAATAACAATTATTATAATGCGAATTCCTTGATGGACAAAATATTCACAGAAACCAAATCTCAAAATATCAAGAATTTCAAAATGGCAGCAAAGATTTAAAAATACATCTACTCACTTTAAAGTCAACCAAGGAACTCCAGAACAAACTTCTACAATCGTTTTTCCTACAACAATAACGCAAACGCACAATTTACCGACAAAATCTAGTAGAAAACGCATTGAATCGAACTAGCAAACGCTAACATCTAAATGAATGAAATTAATTTAAAACAAACTTAACACTTAATTAAATAAATCAAACAATTAACTCTTTAACAAAATTTAAAACAAATTAAACATAATTGTGAAAATTTCTCGGTAAATTGATTAATGGCTGAAACGGAGTAAACAAGACAAAATCTAAGCAACTTAAAATACACACAGCGGCAACGCGGGTTAACTAAACTACAGCAGTATGTATATGATATTCTTTCTTTATATCACATATTTACATTTCGTTTCATAACAATATATTATAAAAAGCAAAATAGAAAATTCTCCTAGGTAAACCTAAGTACTAATAAATTCATGGAAATTAAAGCATTAAATTGAAATTATATTCATTGTCTCTCTAAATGTTAGCAGGCCGATTGGAATTCTACTGTAAAGAGATTTTAAGTATAGGGAAAAGAAAAAGTACTCTTAATCCTTGCAATGTTATTTATTCTGATCTAGTTTCGGGTTGAAAACGTCATCATCAGCCAAAATTTCGCGTCTCTTTTTGTTTCCCTTTAACTAACATCCTCGAATGTATATTTTGGATATTCTATTTTAAAAATTTAAATATTGTAATCTTAAAATTCAAAACTTTCCAAGAATTTTTAAACATCTTTTCATTTTTACAATCTTTTTAATCAATTTTTGTTAAAATTTAAACTTTTTCCAAATTATAACCCAATATTTTGCATACACTTTTTTTTTCTAAATGTCACCAGTTTAGGGAATGTTTTTTAACTCAAGGACAAGTGTCATGGCAGGATGACAAAATAAATAAAAGGTGCGTCAATAATAAAAATAAAAATAAAGATTGTAGTACCCGTTTTGTTTATTTTAACTGCTATTCCTTTCCAAATCCTTACTAGGTTGTCTCTATAGGCAGAGAGATTGCCGTCATAAATTAGTGCGTTCTTATTATTTGTTTAATTTTTCATCATTTTCACCCGAGAACGGTGTCATTTTGATTCATTCACACATACATGTTATTTGTTATAAGTATCTATAAAAATATGTGCAATTAACACAAAGGACAAGACTTGACTGCTCTTATAGCAGTCTTGTAGCGTGGGTGAATTGGCCGTCCCTGTCGCACATCGACCCTATATGCAGCGAACATTCTGTATCCTTAACATATGGAGGAATAAATAAACGAGACTTTCATCTTTTTTTTTTTTGCCTTCGGGATCATAGCCCATATGCCTCAATAAGTTTTATAACAAAGCACAAGCAGAGGGATTTGACAGAGGAGTACTCGTTTCACGCCTAGGGCCCTATCTAGGCGACTTTAACAACACACACTGTACGGCCATCGGTAAAAAGGGAAGCCTCACACAGGTATGGAAAAACAATGGAAAAATATGAAGTTACAACCTAACATTCATCCTACACAATCGACGAAAAATCAAATCACAAACTTTTCGGTTATTAGCGCTCAGTGGTGCTTGTAGGTAAGGGGATTCTTTCGTTGATTAGTCCTTTGTAAAATTCATCAATGCTGTCTTGGTGCAAATGGCATGCAAACAAAATATGGTTCATATCCGCGTAGCTGTTACCGCAAGCGCAAGCTGGTGTCAAAATAATGCCTAGTCTATGAAGGTGCGCCGGGTATCTATCATGTCCAAATTTTAACCTCGCAATAGTAGTGCGGTAGTGCTTAGATATGTTGCAGTCGTAGTACCAATATTTCTTATAAGCATCCGGATGTATATATGCGAAGTGAGTTATTTTTTCAGTATATGAATCCACCCATAAAGTATTCCAGTCTTTTTAAGTTTTGATTTTACTTAATTGGACTAACTCCGTTATGTTTAAAATCGGCTTTGTACTCCTTGCCCCTTATCACAGCCTTGTTCGCCAATCCATCAACGATTTCAATTGGGGATGATATTGCTGTGGCCTTTGACCAAAATAATTCCACGTGGTACTTGCTCTTTATGTTTTGTATAACATGAACTATATCTGCTATTATGAAAGTTGGTATCTGCCTTATGTTGACCCTGTTCTTGCATAAATTAGAGCCTCCAAAATAGCGACAGCCTTCGCAGTGAAAACACTCGCCCCTGGGTCCAACTTATATGATTGACGGTGATTACTGTTAATCACATAAAATGCACACCCACATCTCTTTTCATCTTTAGATCCGTCAGTTGAATATAACCAATGATCTATTTGGTTTTCCATAATGAATTGAACAGCCGGTTATCATGCATGGGTGCCCTGTGTATGGTGGAAAATTTACTTTAATATCGTTCGTCACCCAGTATAAAATGTTGTCTGTACAGCGGGGTATAGGTTCTACTGTCAAATCTGAAGAAACTCGGAAAGCTTCGGCAAGAATTGGCGACTCTTTCCTCATCCAATATGTATGAGTAAGATCTAGTTTGCTTAAATCAGCAATTTTATCTGAGATTGAGCCTCTTCAGTTTAAGAATATGTTTAGTCGCCAAAAATTCTCTTCTCAGAATTAATGGACACTCTCCCGCTTCAACCTGTAGTGCTCTAATCGGAGTGGATTTCATGGCTCGCACACAGAGGCGGAGGGCTTTAATCTGAACTATGTCCAATCTTTTTAAGTGTTTTTTGTTGGTATTTCCGTATATAACACAGCCATAATCTAAAACTGATCTAATATAAGATCTATTATCACACATGGATGTACTGAAATCAGTTCCCCATACGACTTTCGTATGCATCGCATAAGGTTAAGGGCTTTTCGCATTTTGAAACCAATGCCATGATGTGTTTTGTCCATTTTAATTATTGTCAATGAACAATTCCCAGGTACTTTAATGCATGTTTGAGTGGAAAATTTCTTATTGCCTAGGCTTATATTGTTCATTGGGCTATATCTGCTCCCGGTGAAAAACATATGGTTTGTTTGTGGGTATCGAAAGTTGTAAAGCATCTCACTTAACCATGTCATTAATTTCTCAACTGATATCGGACATATTGCGGAATGAGGGTGTCAAATATTCTTGTTAGCTGTATACAAACAGCGTATCTGCGTATTGTATAATATTAACGAACGATGGAAGATAGTGTGTAAGTCAAACGTGTATAATTGAATAATAAGGGCTAAGGCTTGAACCTTGTAGCAATCCTGCGACATATATCTTGAACCAATCTTGACATTGTTTTTCTCCTGCTATATAACGTAGGCACATTGTGGTAAAGATTTGTGATATTATACGCAGCTTGTACCGGAATGCCGAAAGTAATTCATTTTCTGTCGTAAAATTGAAGGTCTACACACCCGTATGCATTCATGATGTCTTAGGAACATACAACATTAGATTTCTTGTCAGTTAGTGCTAACTGAATGTCAGTTGTTAATTCTGATAGTGCATCAATAGTCCCTCTGCTTTTACGGAAGCCAAACTGTCCGTGTGGCAACAAGTTATCGATTCTATCCACCATTCTAAATCGCTTCTTAATCA
>RXPK01003327.1:0-126698 GCA_004143645.1 Protaetia brevitarsis
GTTTGTCAACTACCGGAAAAGAAAACGAGAACAGTCGCTATAAATGCAGGAACAGTTTATATAAATAACAAATCACATAATTATTGAGCTTCCCTTAAGAATCATAAGAAACAGTATTTAACAGTGACATTATTTTAAAGAAGTAACATGTCTACAGTGTTCCAGAATCGACACATTAGGAAGTTATTGTCATAATATGCCTGACGGTAAACACATTTTAATTTACGCTTTAAAAAGTTGGTTACATTAATTTCAATTAATTGATCAATCAAAAATATATTCTACAAAAACGAGCTAGTACAGCATTTAAAGCTTACAATATAAGCTTTCTTAAAATAAAACAAAGTATTATATAGTAAATTGCCATAGATTTGATGATGAGTACCAACAATTGCCAATTCATACAGTTCTTTGTACAATGCATACCTACATAGGAGATTTGTTTCGATCAATTAACTAGCATAAACTAATACTAACAAAAGCATAAACATAATAAAGAATGAAATACATTTTAGTAAAACAGTATATTTTCATTGTTATACCAATATAGCCATTATATAAGTTGTCATGTTGAAAGATTAAATTGATGTTGTAGTACAAATCAGCTCTTATAAATCCTCATAAGAAGTGATGAAGCCAATACATTGTAACGGAACGAGTTTTCTTGTCTGGAAACTTTTGGGGATGGCTAGCCCAAATTCAAATGAGACAAGCCAAATTCCGTCTCGCAGACAACCCCTCCTGCTTTTGACCGGCGAGCCACTGTTGGGAAACAAACTTTTTGTTCGGTAGCGAATGGTTTTAGTAATTTTAGCCAAAGATGTTTCCCAACTGTGTTTTCCACCGTCAGTCGAAGCAGGGCCGTTAGTTAGCCTAATGATTGTCGACTTACCCTTCTCGTCGGCTTGCTCTTACCGATGATAACTTCCTCTCCAACACCTTTCTAATGGTTCAAACTGAACTTCTTTTAAATGGCGAAATAATAGAACGACTTATATTTTTACAATTATATATTGAATATTTTAAGACATTGAAAAAGAAAGAAAAAAAACTAACAAACTACACAATTAAATAAAATAACAAATGAACCAGAATGAACAAAACACAATTTTGTTTTAATTTTTTTTTTATGACAACTAAGTTAAGCTAACAATCTACGAATTTAATAAAGTATCAGGCAAATGACAAAGCAAAACACAACTATTTAGATGAATTTTTTTAGGCTTCACTTTACAGTGTTGATTAACTTAAATTCTAGTAATTCTTACTTTCAAATTATTTATTAAGGGAGAGAGAGAGAGAGAGCGAACGAGTTACGGTTTTCACGTAATTGCATTGGTTAGGTTTAAGCAGAAATTTTGAACATCTTACCAGCCGATGTGGGAAAAAATTATTCTTCTCGTAATCCAAATTTTAAGGCACAAAACTTTACACAACACCCACAAAAATTTAAGCCAAGAAAAGGGGGTAATTTTCATGAATTTTATCACAAAATAAAACACCTCTCGAGGAAAGCTTGTGCTTCGTGTTCTCGAATTTCGATTGCAAAAACTAAGATGAGAAGTTTTAATTTTAAGTTTTAGAAACGCCCGATACGAAATTAGAGACGCGTGCTTTTACTTTAGCTGTAACGGAGACCACGAAATTAATTAATTGAAAACAGCTATGTTAAGGGTTTTTATAAACTTTGATTGTGACGTCATTTCGCACCGATAACTAGTTTCGCTTCTCTTTACAGGAGGGCGCCAGTATGACCGAAGGGGTTATTTTTCTGACTTTCAGACGTCCTACTTGAGAGGACCGTGCGAATTGCTGCACGGCAAATGTAACGTACAGTAAACAAAGAAGCAGATAAGATACAAAGTAATACCATATTATTTTAATTACGCGAGTCTTTAAACAAAAATTATAGATTATTGTTTCCTGTGAGGCAGACGCTACTCAGCAAATGCCACGGTACCTATCAACTACGTATTAATAAAATGAATTTAAATTCTCGCATTATACAGGATGGAATTTCGAATTCTTACAACATCAATTTTGCATACAAAACTAATACCTTCAAATGGGGTAATATACTTAGCCCAAAACTTCACACAACAGATTCTGTGATTCGAGTGGAACCGAAATATCTGTACGTCTACACGCGACCAAAGTTGTGAGGACAGGTAACAAGAATCAACCTTGTAGTATGTTTGCGAATTATTAACATTAATCCCTATCCATACATTAAATACCTTTTGTATTTTACATTTTACATTTTACTTACTGCCCGTCAGGCATTCATTTTTAATCGCGATTAGCGATGGCTTTCTTTTATAAACGTTCGCGTGTGAATCGAATAATCATTCAACAGAATATTTCTATGTCAAATAAATAGTTTATTCTACCATCTTAATACTGAGCTCCTTTTCGGGAAATTTACTGTTATTTATTTTATTAAACAAATTATTTACGACCCCTTTTTATTCTTATGGAAGTTTTGTTACCAACCATGAGCTAGCGTACCGGATAACACCTCTGGAATTTTGCAGGTAACAATATCTTTAAATAGAAACCCAATTATATTATTGTCGTTTGTCTGGAACTGTGACTAGTTTTTATACTTAATTAATATTTATTTTTCGCCATTTAAAAGTGTTCCAGTATATTACGTATAATAGAGATTTTCTGCAATAACAGTTTGGTCAACAATAATCATCATATTTTATGCTTGATTGATTGTATGTTTCGATTAAGTTTTGCTCAATACTGAACGTTATTATTGAGAACTGCTTTTATCTGACAATACTATTACTTATATCCTCCAACATGTTCGACAGCCTTAAAACTTACATATTTTCTTTTTAGCAGACGTAGCCAAACTTATAGCCTGGCCATATACTGGACTGTCTTCCGCTACATCTGTTACTCTACCTTCCCTTACATTGAATCTCTAATGACTCGTTGAAGAAGTCCCTCTACTAGTTCGTTTGCTGCAAGGACTCGGGCGACATATTTCCTAACTGCTCCCCAGTTGATCGCATTCTCGATCAGAATATTTATGATGGTGTCCTTGTTCACCTCTTCACCTATTCTCTCCATCAGCTCTTATCTTGTTGCTGTTCATCTCTCGCAAGCCAACTCGTCGCCGTCAAAACTTGTGTCGTCCTCGGACGGTCCAAACTTTTTTATGTACGATCTGGATCAAGGTCTTAGTCCACTCTGATGCCGCATCGTAGCTTGCCCAAATTTTCTGCCACTTTGCCATTGTTCTGTTCGCGTGGAATAGCTTACTTTATCCCTACACTGTTGAATAAGCTGGATCCCTGCCAATATTTGGACCCTTTGGCGGCTAACGGTTCGATAAGCACTCGTCGAATGTATCATGTCGCTTCTCTATAAGATAATATTTGTGTATTGTCTCTGCAGAAACCAATAAATCAGTTTAGGGATTTAAAACCAGTTTTAACTGAAAATCGATTAACTCGTTAAGTGAAGGAGGAAAGTTGTACTTTTCCTCCCTAAGACGGAAGGTAAGTGACATTGACTTGATGAAACTGTACATCTTATAGGTGACATTAGTACATTCGACCCAGTCTGAGTCAATTTATGAGATAATTGCTTAAGTATTGGGTATTAAATTTCAATTAAACTATTATTGAACACTTTTTGAAAAATGACGCTACTTGACAGTTCTGAAAAAAATATTTGACAGATTAAGCTACTATTCTATCATGTCCTTATAGGGTGTTTTTATTATTTTTAGACATTTAATTAGTTTAAAATGGACTGCCTGGGAAAAAAATCGTATTCAAACCACGCGAGGAAGTGCTAGTGCAGGCCTTGGGCAATTACAAACCTCGCCTTCGGCTCGGTTTATAATATTTGCCCGCAGCCTGCAATACGGCACCTCCCTAAGGAAGTAAAAATAACTTCCTAAGATGGTACACCTAAGGTTCTACTTTCAAAATTAGCCAGAAGAAATGCCTAACAGATTTATCAAGCATGTGGCCGACATTGCTAAATAATAGAATTACCGTAAATAAACTCGTTAATTTCCTTATATAACAGATGTAGTTAATAATGCTCATCTAACAACCCTTACAAACAGATTAGTAATAGAAAATACTAGAAAACGATCAATTGGAAATGAATCATTTATTAATTATCGTTGGCAGTGGTAGTATGATTTTTTTTTTTTACTGAATATATTAGACAATTAATTTTTGTTTAAGTTCTTCACGTTATTTTTCTATGTGTTGTTGTCCATATCATTTTCTTCCATTATTATATTATAGTTGAAGTTAGGACTATTAATTCTCACAATTTCTTTAATTATTCTCTATTTACTGGACTCTGTAGTGGGTGCTCCTCACAAATATCTTCGTCCGAAAGCTTCTAAAGTATCTATTAGCAAAAGCGAAACTAAATTTGAAAATTAGACATGATATAAATTTGCATATTTTAGTGCAGTCACGTTTTTGTCATTTACGGTTTGATCGAAAATAAGTTGATTTTGTGATTTGAATATAATAAGTATATTTGTACTTAATTTATTTTTATTCATACAAAGTATTTACTTATTTTTATAATTTTGTTTTTCAATCTAAATTACTTTGAGGTTCTTAAAAGTTGTTATAAGCACAACTCCATACATTATTACTATCATTACAGATATCTGTTAAGTAGACTTTACATTATATTCACGATTACGAACAAAAAAGGCTCTAAATTTATGTAATTACTTTTTTCTATATTACCTACCAATTCTCTTATTCTTGGGAAAATTAGAAACTAATACACTTAAGTTATTCCAAGAAAAATATATATTAATCTTTCACAATTAATTCTATTACTAATTTTAAGTTTTTGTATATAAAATAACGATATGGCAATTGCACAAAGAGTATATAATGAGTAAGTGATTTAATGGTTAGTGAAATTGTTTTTAAACGAAAATAAAACCATTTAAGTGATGAAGCTACTTACATTTGCAATAATGATAAAAATGTTTTTTTATTTTTCTTTTTGTTTCTTTATTCTTTCTTATACAACAACTTGTTGCTGTTTTTATATAATTTAAAAATATCTGCATTAAAATCACTTATGTCTTCTATTTGTAAATCTTACTACAATTATTACCGCAAATAGAAGTAACAGTTAAATTATTTAGCGAGGAAGGTAAAAGTAATTACTAAAATCAATTACTAAAAAACTGTATAGTTCTCCCTATTCGCATTTGAATTCTCAAAAAAAAAAAAAAGCCATTTATCCGATACCATTGCCGGCTTGTGTCAACAAATTGAACAGACATACACGAAAGATCAACAAAACTAGTGTTAAATTTATTTTACCGAACTTTACAATAGAATTGAAATGGTGGCAAAAAGCTATTCTGACAGAATTAGCTATTACACCAAATTGGCTATTTGTAATACGCCAGACAAACCGCATTTTCAGTACGGCCCATATCCTACATGCATTTATAGTTGACGATTCAGATTTATAGCTGCTGCCATACTTTATAAAATATGTAATGGGAAAGCTTTATTTATTATCGCCATGAAATGAATAATACTCCTAAGTGATTCCAATATATTCGACAGTCATTTATGATTAATACCAGCATGCGTTAAAATTTAAATTGGAAGTATTTCAAAATTAAGAAACCATAGTTAAAAATTGAATATTTTTCATTTGCTGTGGCTTCTTTTTTTGTAAGATGCTATCAGAAGCACATGATGATAACAAGAATTTCACAAAAAAAGGAGAAAGCGGAAAATTTCAATTTCTAACAAGTTTACTATTAATTAGATTGCATAACGTTCCCCCAAGCGCTATATGTATGAGCGGCAAGAAAAAACAAGTTGAAAAGAACTTCATTAGAGCAGAAATATAAATTATCTCATGGATATCGCCCCCGGGGAAAGGATTTTTTAAAAAATATATTAAAAGCCAGTATTTGGACTATAAATCACCGTTTTTGGGTCGTTAATTTTGAAGAGATTTTATTAGCAATAAACGTACAAGTTCGCTAATTGTGCCGCTTAAGGTGGCTTCAAAACTCTGTATTTAACTTGTTTCGAGAGTGCTTTATGGGCTATTATACTGTCGGACGTTTCAAGATTGCCCCAACAAATTATTAGATATGGTTGCATGGTAAGGAACACTTTAATTAGTGTTAATAAGCAATTGTTATGGAAATTTGAATTTAATCAAAGAAAATACAGGCGCTACATAACAATTATTCGACAATATTTAGTTGCAATCAGATAGGTACAAGTAAAATATCAAGTTTTGCTATGTATTCGAAGATATAAAGGTAATAAGGAAATTTCATTTACAGGATAATAACACGCAGAACAATTACAATGCTTAGCAATTAAGTTTACACACAAACCTGCTATAAAACTGTTACGGCGCTTTCCCTCAATTAGTATTAGCGAATTAACCTCACCACAGTGCCATTAAACATCTTAAATTAGCAATTATTCTTTCTGAACACGTCTTGTAGGTATTCCCAAGGATATATTCTGTTTTTATTATTTATCTCTGTTTTAGTTTTATAATTTATATATTCAGATTAGCGAAAATGTATAATATAATAAACGAATTTATTCACAAATTCTCAATTAATTCTGTGGCTTTCTATTGTTAGGTACCGAACTGATAGATTTTGGATTATATCCTCGCGCGAAGCCTTTCTGCCCTCTGTAATAATGACATTTCCATCTTAAATTCTCATTCATTTATTATTCCACTTATTAAGTATATCTTCGTATAATACATTAGGTTTTTTTGCCAATAGCTCTGACAGCTACAGCCATATAATTCACTAACAACCACATTAGGTTTGACCAGTAGCACTAATGATTCTTAGTAAGGTGAAACATATTCTGACGAGCGCCAATTTTTAAATTGGCGGTTTCGATAGGCGCCCCTGGATGGCGCTAGCATAGCGGAAGAAAGGCCTACGTACGGGGTTCCATAGGGGAACGACAGAGGGCAGTACCGGGTCGAAGATTCGTGAATATTCTTCTGAATCTGGAAGGGCGTCTAGAACTAACTGGAAAATCTCGCATATTCGGCGCCAGATATAAATAACGTGTGAGGATTGGTCGGGGAGTCAGTCAGTAAATACGAGTTGAATTGAGCAGATAAGCAAACAGCGAGTGGAAATAAATGCGAGCGAATTAGTACGTGTGATATAAATATCGGTGGAAATAAATCGTTTACATAAATTAAGACATTAGTAATTAAGTGATTTAATTAATAAGTGATTTTTAATAGTAAGTAGTGATCATTTAGTTTTAGTGTTTATTTTCATCTTATTTATTAGACTTTAAGTAGTTTGTAAGTGCGTTAATAAATCAAGTTAATTTAAATATATCGCCTGTGGATTTTTATAAACCTCGACAACGTTTTAAGAGTAGAAAAACGTTACAATATCTATGCTAATATCAGCCTAATGTTACACACTTTTTTTATTCTTCTGTCAGTCCCTTTGCTTTATACCAAATTGCTCCTTTCGTGAATTTCTGTACTTTTCTTTCTGTTTACATGATCTCAGCGGTTTTAGCCCAGACCGGCTGTTAATTTTAACATTTTAAGCTTTATTACACGCAGAAATTTTTCACTATATACTTTGTTGTCTCTAAAATGTTGACCTCATTGCCTTTTGTTGTTGTGTCTTCATTCTTGTATTTATTTCTTCATTTAGCTTTCCATTTTATTAGCCACCTATTCTACTGTTTGTTAATTTATCCACCCATTTGTTTTAATGCTTTTTATCAGTGTTATACTTCTTATTTTATCACTATTCATGTTCATATTTTGTCTTTCATTCAGCATCTTTAAATAGTTCTGAAGATTTTTATCTCTACCACTACTACATTTGCATATTCCACTGTTTCATTTTCAGATATCCCATTATAAACTCTTTCTTTTTTGCTTAGTTTTCTTTATCGCCTGTCTTTGATTTTATTGGGGTCAAGACACTTCATTGTTTTGCATGAATTTTTATTGGCAAATTCTAATTGATTACTATCTAGCATTCACATCTAATGGTGTATCGATAAAGTAATACACAATATTCATAATAAATTGTGGTTCCAAACAGCCTAAGTAAGTTGATGTATAGGTCATGCTTAAAAACGTTCATTCGGAAGGATAAATAGTCGAATAAGGGAATAAATTATCTTTGTGTTTCTTTTTCCCAGGAACCAAAATCTGAAACTAACCACGTTTTGTGTTTTATTGTATACTGTCAATAAGCAAATTATGTTATGTGACATGTAAATGGCCACAACACATTATAATGAACATAAAGACATCAACAAACATGTTCACAACGAGAAGACAGGTCAAAATAGGTAATAAAGTTGTCAAGTAAATAAAAAGCTTGTTCCAACAATGCAGTTTTCAATTTGCCACGGAATGTAGTAATTTAATTAGGGAAATTCAATATAGAAAAAGATAGCTTATTGAAAGAAGGGAAACCCACGAAATATAGAGAAAGCGAGAGGGGTATCAATTTTAGGAAGATTAATAGTACCTATTGTAGTTGTGGGTCTTGGTAAGATGATATCCATTCAATAAATATGTTTGCTTCTATATTTGCATAACATACACTGACTCATAAATAATTAACGAGTATAAGACTAAAATTTTTTCGTAAACAAACAAAGGCCGACATTATGTCGCCTTTTCTAATTTATGGCCCGATTCACACTATCGTGACCTTAGGTAAGTCACGGTCAGATCAAATATTGTTACATGCATTTTGTATTGTTTGACGGTGACATGACCGTGCGCCCTAATGCGAATTTAACAATGCAAAATTAATGTAACAATTTTGATCCTGACCGTGACTTGACCATGCCTTGACCGATGTGTGAATCCGAGCCCCCCCCCCCTTTTAAAAAGACCCCCCTTTCCAAAGTAAATTTTTTTTCTCGTTTTTCCCGCAGTGGTGAATCTCCAACAAGGAACACAAATACTCGTGCGAGACTCAAAAGTGGAAATTAAACCCTTCTCATAATATGTTAACCAAGGTTTTGTCTTATAACTCTAATAGCACAACCAAGGAACATTTAAGCAAGAAAGAACAACTAGCAAATCTTAACTGCACGGAATCGCCACCTATTCGCAGTTCGTTCTAGCGAATAGAAAGCCAGGCTTAGCTCTTGTCAAAACAATTCTTGACAATCATTTGACAGGTTTTCGAGGATTTTATAACCTATTTAAACGCACATTCAAGCGGCTAAAAGCTGTGATAAAGGATAACATGCAGATGACAAGGCTGTCGATAATATGACAAATTAAAAATTATGAACAAAGCTTTCCTCAACTATACAAAGCCTACTCAGGTGTTCTTTCAATTTGTAATTTGTATATCCTCTATTTGTGAACATGTCAACATGACAGGTACAAAATTTTAAGTATCCGCGTGCAATGGCCATCTTTTTTGAGTTTATTCTAGCCAATAGCAGATAATAAGCGAAGATCAGGAATTTTTCCCCCGTGAGATCAAAGGTGCCGACGCTATTTGTCCGTTCTTATGAGATGCTCCTTAGCATAACATGTAGCTGACGAACCTGTCGATAATGTGACAAATTAAAAATTGGCCGCGTTCAGAGTATGAACATGATACATATCAGTAGCGGTTTCCGCTACACAAAATGGCGACCGGTCCATTGTATATTATTGATGTAGCGCAAATGTAGCGGTACACTTTTTGAGACGATTGTCAACAGTTCCGCAAACCGTTTGGGAAGCAGCTACGTCGCAGTTACGTACTCTGAATGCGGCTATTGTGAATAAAGCTTTCCTCAGCTAAGCAAAGCCTACTCAAGTGTCCTTTCAGTTTATATATTCCCTATTCTTTTCTTCAAGAAAGGAATGAAAACAGAAAATCAGCCATATATAGTAAAAAATCATTTGCACCTACAACAGTTCAGTGTAACAGCGACTTAGACGATTTTCGAAATAAATTATCTTTCTCATAGCGTGGCAGCATACAATGAAGCATTTACGGCACTAATCAACATAACATTAATACAAGATGGCATACTCAAATTTAAAAAAAATAATAGTGTGGTTCCTGTAAAAAGTTGACTTGCGCGTCTTTAAGTCTAAAAATCAGAAAAACACAATTTTATCATTTCTAAATAAGCTCTTACAGAAATATTTGTGAGAGAATTCTATCAATATCTTTCTATCTGTGCTTGCCAACAACAAAGAACGCCCTGTATTTTCCAATAAAAAGATCGCTCTCGGAAACATAGATACCAAAAAATACTGCTGGTTCACAATTAATATAATATAATACAGCCACAAAATATCTGCTATATAGTGCGCAACGCAAGCAAAAAAGACAGATTGCAGGGTATATATTAAAGATTCCAAGATACCAAGCGTCTTTAGAATTCCTTCAAAGGCAAATTCAGTTTCACCAGTACTCGTGTCTCAAGTATTATCTCGATTGCCCCCTAAGACATCACAAGTTTAGATGCACGTCCGCGGCGTAAGCCGGTAATTCAATCACCGCCGTACATTTTTCGTTAAGATGCGTTACCTGTTCGTTCTTGCAATAAATTGCAAGCCATTGAACTAACGAAAAAGGTATCATTTAATACTTTATTGCATTCAAATCGTGAATAATTTTATGGAAAACGTACTGCTGTGTACTGACTGAGTTCAGCATAAATGCAAAATGAAATTAAGAATAGAAAAAAAAAAACTAGCTAGCTCAAAGTATAAAAATATAAAAGGGCGCAAAAGAACTAATAACCTCAAGGTTATTTTCAGAATTGAACTAATCACGAAAAATAAAATGTGGGCGTAAGTAAATTGAATATCTTTAATTATTAAAATTGAAAAGGTAGAATCAAAAATACAAGAACAGAAACTATGAGTGACGTTAATAATCATTAATTTTATTTTAAAAAAAAAAGAAAAAAAAACATTTAATTACAACTTCGCAGGAAAAATCTAACCTTGGACTGATGGTCCTGGACGAAAACAAAACCTGCATGAATCTACAAATTACTAAAGAACAATTCAAATCCTTTAACAAGGCAAAAAGGTAAATTTGTTCTAGAAGAAAATCCTTCTTCATAAAAAATCCACGTGGTCTCAAAATTACACGAACTAAATTAATTTAAACGTGGACAAAACAAGTATATTTATAAAATTTAAATTTAAATACAAGCACAAGGCTTCTTTTCACCTTACACGAGGTGATTAAATATTAAAAATCAAATCAGTAAACTAGAAACGGAAAAATTTAAATTCTTTAAACAAAAAACAAAATTTTCTAGAACAAATTAAAATAACGGATCTTATATCAAAAATATAATATCAATTATTATTTACAGAGTTCCCTGATTGATGAAATAATTTCAAATTAAACGAAACAAAATTTTTAAATTAAATGAAATAACCAAAAATGGCAGCAACGAAAACAATATAACATGTACTTACGGTATCTTTCAAGGAACTGCCCTTGAGAGGCCCAAACCTCGCATATATATAAAATTTACAATTGCGTGCGCTCGCAACGCAGAAATCGTCTAAGAAGATTCTAGCATATAAACTACAAAATTACAATACTGATGAAGGCAATATGTACAAATAAATGAAATTAATTTACACAACTGAACAATTAAAAACTTAAATTCATCAAACAAATCTATTAACAAAATCTTGTCAAAATAAAATATTAGAACTGTGGAAACTCATGCGTAGCATTGATAAAGATAACTTGGGATAAAAATTAACATCAGTGCCGCTTAAAAAAAAACTCTCGCGAACTCAAAGTGTTCGTCCACAGCGCCACGTAAAAATAACAATATATATTCATTCATATTCGTATTACCAACAAATTTATTTGTTGAACGTATGAAAATATAGTTGCCATAACAAATATTATTCATGGACTAATTTACAATGATTCGTTATAATAATGAAACTAATTTATTTCACCAATGAATCTTGTTATTACTTAATCAAATGTCATAAATAGTATTTTATCACATTTATTTCTGTGGATGAAAATTCATTCAATGAATGTAGATTATTGATATCACGTCCAGTATTTTTCTCAGAAATTTATTTGTTGCAATCCTATTTTTTTATTTTTCGTCATTTTATTTAAATAAATATAATTTCATTTTTTTATTAAATTAGTTTCTAATCCTATTGGGAAATACCAATATTATAAAAAAATATATCTTGAAGCAAGCACCCATACAATTAACGTAATATTGCTTCTTAAAGACGAAAGTGAAATTTTGATTGAATAAATTTTCACAAAACTCAATTTACTTACAATTATCTCAAATGATATTTACTATTTCAGCAGTTAGTTACATTCCCTCAAAATGATTTTGCAAAAAATTGGCCAATACAAGTTAAGGGATATCAATGGTTTCTAATAATTGCTAAAAATAGGCTTTCCGCTTTACTATCTGTCAAATCTTCTTCATTAATTTGAATTTTCAAAAAATACTTCGAACCATCTATGTTAATATCAATTTACCTAATGTTGTACTAAGAACAAAAGCCATATTTACACTTTATAAATAAATTTCTGCACAAAATAACTTTCTCTGTTATAATTAAATAGAAAACATTGCAGTGACGAGCTCAATAAATCACGATCTGTAAATGTAGCCGCCCAATTCCATTCGATTATCGACATAGTCCGGCCTTCCGACCTTCCCTCTGACGTGTGCACACTTTCTGAATAATAAACAAATCAATTTCAGAGGCAGGGCTGCATACACGGCGAAGAGCTGCCCTACATTTTCGGGGCGCCGCTCGTCGGTGGCTTCATGCACTTCGGCCGTAACTACACAAAGTCCGAGGTACTCCTGGCCGAGACCACCATGATCTATTGGAGCAACTTCGCGAGAACTGGGTGAGTATCCTAACCTGCTTATTGCAGTTGTTTAAGCTTGTTCATGTTACCACAGGGGCGCCCACATGCGTTATACGAACTGTAATGAAATTGCCCTAATCTGAATAGCTTCTGATGGTCTACTTGTTTGTGTGGGGAGATAACAAACAGATACACCTAGAGGATTAGAAGAACGATAACGACACAGTACAACAATGTTTTATAAATTCTGCAGGACATTAAGTGCTGTCGACGCCTACACAGTTGTGTTTTGAACAGTCATTCAGGCAATTATGAAACTGAAGTGTTCATACTAGTCTCTCCCCTGTTCCTGTTAATAAAGAGAAACAAAAGGCAAACTCATATTCTTACAATTTTTATTAGGTATATGGTAAGCTGTATTCAAACTGTTCGTGGAACAGCAGTTATAATCGAACTCTGTGTTATACTTCATAAAATGCATGCCAGCTGGGTATAAAATTGATGAGGCTTTTAATTCAAAACGTAAAAATTCCACCGACATTTGTTGTTTTAATTTATTTTGTTCTGACAGTTCAATATTTGCATCGTAATACAAAAAAAAATATGAAAACAAGAGCATTGCTAAAACAACAGCTTTCATTTATATGAATGTGTGCAACAGTAAACATTCATACAAATAAAGGTAGCTTTATGTTTAATTCCTATCGACAATATACCGCACATTTTTGAAAATAGAGATGGAAATTCAGTGTTAGCAACTACATTAGTTATTTTGCAAGTAATGTTTATGTATACCGGGGATCCCACTAACTCACAATTGCTATATTTCTTTTATAAAATATTACTACAGTTGTAATGTAATACAGGAGCGTATTTAGTAAAAATAAAAAAAAAAACGATAAGATCGCCAGAGGCAAGCGAACAGAAGAGGACAAAAAAGAGAAGAGCATAGACACAACCACAGGAAGTAAAGGAGGAATAGAAAAAACGAAAAAAAGTAGATGAGCTGAAAGACATAACAAACATATACATATACAGATAGTGATTAAGGAATTAAAGGAAGAATTTCAGGAAAATATATAAAATTGAGAAGGAATGAAAAGGAAAAAAATAGTTAGAAAAGAAATCAAGGAACTGGAACAACATTTTAAAAGAAACGCATTATAATTAAAAGTGTGAGAGTACAAAATAACTTTGAGATAGGTCAAAGCGAAGAGCGTCCATGTAATAAAACAACAAGAAGAGTTCTGAATATAAAATAAACTAAAAGGGACAAAGAAATACTGATGCTGATTTGACAGTGAAGGAAATACTCATTCAAAAGAACATAATCAGAAGTATTGTGGGAGAATAAGCGATACAAGGAAAATATTAATAGCAAACTGGGACGGGGGGAGACAAATAAATAAAGAAGAATTACAGAATTTGTGAATGTCGATTTATAACCACAATATGTATCTACATAAGAAGACAATAATTGTTGAACGATGGTAAGCCACTAAAGGTGGGTTAATTCACTGGCAAAATTAACTGGTATTAGGTCAAATTAAAAGTGTGTGTAACACTCAGTCAGCATTGGCATGCGTTTATTAATTAATTTTAAGGATGAAATCTCATTAATATTTTGAAGATAATAATTTTAATTATTATCTTAGCGATATTAATGAAATTCTCATTTATTTATTCATCATATTAAATATATACAGGATGTATCAGATATAGAGGTAAATATAATAATATGTAGCAGCTGTAATCATATATGATCAAAAAGTCTTAATGCACAGGGGGTCTATCTGTAAGAATTAACGAGAAAAAAAGTATTTTGTAAATGCCGTGGGCTAGAGCCGCACCTGTGCCCAACTTAAATGCTATCCCGTGTATACCCCCACATACCACTATCATTCAGCCATTACCGCTGTTTTGTGTGGATCGCCGCTTGGAGTGCAAGCCACTTCGAACATTTTATTTAAATGCGTCTCGTCTCGAAAAAAACGATCCTTTTCAGGAGTGTTACACTCACTTTTAATTTGAATTACAGAATTGATTGGAATAATGAAACGATACGAAATAGATATACTGAATACTGAAAAATAAAAATATAAAAGGAGTAAAGATAAGCACCATGGAAGGGTACTATTTTTTTAATACCGATGGGGAAGAACGTTAGTAGTAGGAGGGTTTGTTTGATTGAGAAAAAAAGAACAAAAGGAGTTGATTATAATGTTTGAGGCGATCTCAGCTAAAATATGTAAAATTAGGCTACAAGAAAAGAATAGGAAGATGTCCATAGCTAAAACGTTTATTTACTCAGAAAAGAGAAGGATCTAATAAACAAGAAAGCATTTTGCGAAGAATACGACATAAAAATTGAAAATATGAACGCGAAAATGAGCAGGTAAGATTAATACAAAGATGTCACGGGAGACGAAAGTATGTTGAAAATCAAAAGTACAACACTCAATCACAAGGGTATGTACAGCTAAGGAAGTAAGTATGTGGACAGTTCTTTAATACATAAGCAACTAAGAATTACACTTATGAAGGAGAATATTACTTTTTTATATTCTCTTTCACGCTTACCCAATCTTAAGCGAAATTTATCAGAGATTAATTAGAGATTAGAGAATTATTTTTATTCCCAAAACAGGTCTTTGCTACTGCGGTTTATTATAATTAGTAGTAGCATAAACTTGTTCCCTCCAGAATTTTTAATCATTATTTTTGACCGTATTATCATCCCATTATACGGTGAAATGAAACAACTAAAATAAATACATTTTCTATTTCTAAGAGCCACGATGTTAAATGCTAAAAGGGAATGTATAGCAGTAGAATACATAAATATATTTCAATTAAATTTGATCAATAAACTTCAACTGGAATTACTGTTCCAAGGTAACTCAATTTGGACGAAAGGTTAATTCACGAGCTTATGCCTAAGTGCTTTTATGTAACTAAGAATGAAACTTTTCTAACTAACAGTAACTAGTGAAAATAGCCTAGAAATTTTTATATGTATGGAATTCAAACTAAGTGATAAAGTAATACCATAGATGGTAATACACAAATAAAATACTTTTGGACAATAAATATATACGTATTCAAATTCATTTTTTGTTTTACAGGAAATGCTATTCTAAAACGTTAAAGAAGTGCTTGGAATATTTTAGGTCCCTAAATTGAATTCTTCCGTTCATATTTATCCAGATATGTTAGTATGTACTAGGATTGAGTGAACCAATGGGACTATTATAGATTAAATCTTTTTCTTTTTAATAAATAAACCCCATGATGATGCTTTGAAATACAATAGGTTTTTTTGTATACTATGCTGTTTATTGCTTAAGAATTCCTTTTTGTAAAGATATTGTAAAATGAATGTTCTCCCGGTTCTTATTTTTAAATTATGCTTTGAAAAGGTTATTGGGACTTCGTTTTCCATATTTATGTCTTTATTTATCAAATTAATTTAGATAGAATTCACCTAAATTTTCTAGTATTTAATCCAATTTCTTTATTAAAATTGAATTCATGCAGGAATAGAATTTATTAATTATTAATAATAATAGTTTGGCGTGGACTTAATAACAAAATCTGATTGCCGAAAAAACGCTTAAAACTAATGAATACTTGTTAAGCCAATTTTCAAAAGAAAGTTGTGAATATTCTAATTTCGTATTAAATGCAACAAATAGTTTGATCAATCTAAAATCTAATTTAAAAATTATGGAAAATTTTGCATTTTCAAAATAAGTATAAGAAATACTAGTATACCAAAAGCCAAAACATCACTCCATTTATTTAGCAACTGCTAATTGTAATAATTTTACCAGATGCAAGCCCCGCATTTAATTTTTATGCAATAACGAACTCTTTGGCTTCTTCACTGCGCAATGTCACAGCATCTCATAGGCAAGAATTTAATTGTTTACAATGGAATACAAGTTTACCTGAAAATTTAAAATGTTAATTCACTTACTTTTAACGCGATAGAGGCTCTTTGCGATTACTAATTAGCAGACTACCGATCTTTCTTACAGTAGACGTCAAAATGGTGTAGAATATAGACTAATATGCACAATAGACTCTGATAGTATATAATTCAAAGTTTTTTTTTATGATTTTCTGCCTGAACGGATTTGTTTAGAACATCATTACGTAACTTGTTGAAAATCTCCAACATTTTCTGCTCATATATCTTAAAATAATAATTCCATCGCCTACAATTTCTACGATTGTGTTGAAAGGAGTGATATTCCTCTACGTTCGCTGTAATTTGTGTTGCCTACGTGTTAGACAGCTGTCCACATACATATTTCCTTAACTGTACAAAAAGTCATGGACTTTATCGGACGAGAGGATGCTAAAACGCAAATGCAACAGGAGCATATTGGAATAAAGAAAAGGGAGAAGAGACTAGGCAGATCGAAGAAGAAATGGTTAGATGCTTGAGGACTGTAGATTTAGCGGATTGGAAAAATGCGACGCAGAATAGAACTGGATGTGACACAGAATATGGGCAAATTGTAAAGAGAATCGCAATTTACATATACAGAACACGTAAAAACTTGATATAGATTTTAGAAATATGTATTTATACTGTAGGTATAGGAGATCTTGGAGTTGTGTGACCAAGCTGAAAATGGAGTAAGTTTAAGTAATTACACTTATTTACATTCCAATCCAAACAGTCCTAATTATCCAAAAAAAAAGGTTGCAAAATAACACAGCTTTGTCACATTTTGAAGATTATATTTGTTATTGTTTAAGCAATATAGTTCGTGCACGCTGGAGTCGGGCAATTGAATGATATTCTTTATTGCTAATGGATTCTTTCCAAATACTTGTACAAAGTATTGAGAAGAACGAATAACTGAAGAAATAAAATTTATTCTACCGTAAACGAATAAAGAATTAAATGAGGCCTTCTTTTTGGGTCGGCTGCATGAATGCCGCCTTGTAAACGAAGGACAGTCCGAACACATTTATTGTGATCTCAATGAAATTTTACTGTCTTCAAAGATATTTTCGATCGTTATTGGGCAGCTAATTTAACATTTCTTAACATGTTTTTTTTTTAACCTGCCTTCGAAAATATAACATAATGATGCAGTTACACGCTACCATGTAATTTATTTTCTTGTATACTGTATTCGCCTTAAATTGTTAACTATTTCTTGATAATGTTAATTGAATGGATAGAAAATGCACTTTAATTTAAATAGTGCTAGAACTAATTTAACATTTCTTTAAAATTTTAAGCTATTTCAATGCAAATATTCTCTTTTCTATACACAGAAACCCAAACGAACCACCCGAAGCAGATATTTCCCATGGAGCCCGGCAAGAAAGAAATAGATTTAAGAATATCGAATGGACAGCATACGAGGCAGTACACAAGAAATATTTAAACTTAGGTAGGTTTCATGTTCATTACACTATTAATTTCATAGTTCCAAGATACAACTTTGAATCAACAAGCAATTATTAATTCCTTGGCTTTCCCAGACGGGCATCGAACTTTACACCACAAGCAATCTTATTTGACGCCTGTACAAGACTACACGTTCTGAATCGTATGCAAGGTACGCAGCTCACGTTTCCGCATGGAAACGTGAAACCCTTGATTTACATAAGGGTTAAGTTACGACGAAATCAACTTGACGGAAAATAGACGACGTCCAAAAGGCTATAAAAGTTCCCAAACAACTCCTAAAGAAACTGTAACAAGGGAAACTGATTGTTTAACATTTTTTAATTTGACAAAACAAAAGAACAAACCTGTGTTGCTATTCTCAGTAAGGATTCAATCAGAAAAGAAGTATTCGCAGAAGTCATTTGTATGTATAAGTACACGTAACGCAAATAAAATCGACTGATCGGATTTTCTTTTCTCTTTACAATAATAAGTTTTTAATTAATTTGACTGTAATTTTTGATCTTATACATAACATATATTTTTTCAAAATATCAATCAATTCAAAAAGAAGCCATACAGTTAAAAAAAAGGAAATTTGGTTGTTAAGAGCAATTTTTTGTTTTGAACGCGTTTATAGCTAAAACGTAAAAGTTTTTTCATTACAAAAGTTTGGAAAGAATCTTCTGATAAATCTCCTGTAAACATTTCTAGAAAATTTTAACCATTTGCTCAAACAATGGTATGCTTCCTTATACATGGACTCTGAGACAGTTTTACACTCTTGTTTTATCTGTAGTCGTAAAATTTATTAATAAAGTAAGTCATGAGAATTTAATGTTTGAATTGACAGTTTTATGAATTAAATCATTCTAACATCATAGTTCTCTGTCGATTTCATATTCGCAGTGCAGTGCACAAGATTCATTCCACTTTATGCGAAAGCAAACTTCGATTTTCCAGTTGCATAGGTCTACTGACTTTTTAGCATCTCAAATCTCAAAACTCAGTTAATATGACACATGAAAGAATCAAATTACCCCATATCATGGATGTTTGCGAAACAAATGTTGACAATTTTAACAAAATCTTCTTCTCTGATGGGGTACAATTTCATTGGCGTGGTTTCACTAACAAGGAAAATTGTCAGTATTGGTCAAAGGAAATATCCCTGGAAAAAAAAACATCAATTGCTTTAGCTCAATAACAGGAGATAAGCAGTTATTGTAAATTCTAACAACAAACCCTGAATTGTTTGTCTTCCCTTCTAAGTATTTCGTGATCGTGACTACCAAGAAGTACCAAATTCTTCTGTTTATAGTGCTACCTTAAGAATAAAGTTTATTGCAGTACCATGCAAAAGTCTGCTCAAAAATCATAACCAAGGAAAAAAACTGAAGTAATCATACTTGACCTTTGCATAAACGTAATGAAAAATCTAAGGCATCGATCGATTGGAAAAGTGTCCACGGCAAAAAGAGACATCTAGATGAAATTATAATATTCTATACCTAAACTTCCAGTTGGTGTTAAGAGGTTTAAGGTCTAAACAAACTTAGTTGAAAAAATAGATGACACAACAATAGATGTTAAGGAGTTGAGCTGCATTTTAGGAAACTGGAATAGTATCTGACTCACTTAGTTACAGATAAGTAACCATGGTTACTGACGTATTTCCATTTCCTTCCATTAGGATATATCTCTAGAAATGTAGTTATATAATAAAAAGGAAATTATTTACAAATTCGTGTTAATAGGAGAGTTGTAAGTAGGGTCAAAATTTAACAAGCTTCAAAATAGGTTTATTTGTGTATATTACAAAATGAATACATCGGATATACACCGAATAAAATGAAATAAAAACGGCAAAAAATAAAATATAAATAAAAAAAAATATTTCAGAAAGGTATGTCCAATGACCTACGAAATGAAATGACATTTTCTGTAAACTGAATAATTTTAAAGCCATATGCTGCATAAAAAATGAGGATTGAATTTAATTTAACTATAAACGTCATTGAACCTTTCAATTATCTATTATAAATAAAACGAAACAGATTAAGTCACGTTTATCATCTCTGCCAGCTTAGCTTCAAAGCCTAAACATACTATGTCAGACGCTGTTCCAATTTGAACAGAGATAACTGTGTCAAAATCATATAAAGTTCATGAAGCGTTTCTGTTACCAGATAATACCTTTGCAAAATTTGTTAAAGAGGAATCAATTTTGAGTAAAGAAATATTGGGCGAGAACTCTTTTTGCAACACACATCACACTGTTTCCATGTCTCGGGCAAAGTTGTCAAAAGAATACAATTAAAACTTCTTATCTCGAATCTTGTTTGATTTGAGGTGATGAATTTTTATCCCAAACAAATGAAGATTTAATATTTTCACTTCATTTTTGGCCGTTTTCTCTGTTACTCTTGAATTTGGGATCTATTTTATCCAATATTAATTTAGTATTTTCTAACTAGAAATTAACTGCCGTTACATAGTTTACTTATGTTAAAATCGAAAGCAATAGTTCTGTGATATCTAGGTGTTCTCTATAAGTGAATCGCTCGTGCTATATCTTTCCTAACAAAGTTTATTGTTTGACAATTTACATTGTACATTTCTTTCTAAATAGGCAATGATATTTTTATGTGATATTTTTCGCTTATGCGGTACAAATCAACTTTTTTATATATAAACATAGTACCAAAGTAGAATGATATTTTAAAAAACTACATAAGCTATATTCTTACACCATACATACATATTTTACTAATTATCTTAAAAAGTATCCATTTTAGGTGCGTAATGAATATGACTTTTTTTGTATTTTTGTAAGGGCTGTTTGAGAAGAGAGAAAAATAGGTAGTTGTTTAAAAAAAAAGGTTTTAACACTTTTTGAAAAGTTTAACCGTAGTTTTCGGACACTCTGTACAATGTTTTCAAAAAATGCATTGGGTTTCGAATGTTTACCCTATACGGTCAACAATTCTACAAGTTTTCAATTTTTAAGTTAAATACTTTCGCAGTTATAGAAGTTCAGATGCACTCGTCCATTTGTCAAAAATTTTAAAAAAAAATGCAAATATTTCGAACATGCTTGAAAACAAAACATAGTTGTTTTAAGAAACTTACTTTAAAATTGAACGAGGAGTTACAAAATGTAATTCCATAGGTGTCCCATTTAAAATAACAAAGTTGACAGCCACTTCCAGTATAACCGGATGCGTCAGATTTTTTAAATATTTTCTTTTTATTAATTATTAATTTTCGAATGTATACTCTTTCATATATCGATCGATGGAGTTCCTCGTGAGACACACTGTATTAGCAAACATCAAGTAAATATTTAAATCAGTTTTTTTTTTATTGATTTGATATTTTGCAAGAATACAACAATAAAAAATTATCTACAAGCGTATTTTTTTACTACGTCTAATAAGCTATCTATGGTTTTTCCTTCTTGATTTTTTGATTGATCTTTGATTTCAATCTGACTAAAAATTAAAGATGCACTCTTTAGAACGGTAACATAATTGTCATACAAACGCCAAATATGAGAAGTCAATATAACTTTAAACTCAAATAAACAACTATTCTCCCATTTTCGCTTTTGATTGCAACAAATTAAAGCCACAACAATCGTGGTGTGTAATACCCAACTGTAAAACAGTAATTCTCCTAATATTGCCCGTCGTTCGAATTTATTCCGAAATACGAGCGCACATGTCACTGCAACGCCATCCCCGATGTGAAATTAGGTTAATATCCCGACAGGAAGTGCAGTTAAGGAGTTTGCGGTAACAGTTCCAAATTGCTGAAACGCCTTCAGTGATTACAACTGAATGCCAGCCGAATAGAGTAAGGAAGATTTTAATTGTATTTTCTTGCCCTTATTACATTTACTACCGTTAAATCTCAACTATCACCCAAGTTGATATAGCGTAATTGTTCTACCTATGGTACATTCCAGAGTAAATTTGATTTACGGGGACGTATTTTTATATTATCTACCTAGCAATGAAAACAGTGTTATACTATACCTAGATAGTTAAAGTGTGTAGGCTTTACGACCAAATTCCAATAATTCTAATCTTAAAGAATAATGTGCTTTGAGATTTTTTCTCATCAGTGGACTAGGAAAACTTCGTTACCAAAAGTTATCAAGAAAATGAAATGCTGCTGAGCGACAGGATGTCTACCTTCACATTTCCATATTATTATGTACAACCTCTCCGATATCTTGTTAAATGTAAAGTAGAGGCATGTAGTTTCTTAACGCTGTTCTCTTTTTTTATCAAATTTATATCAAGCCCAGAACCTTTCCTACGAGTCTGTTGAGTTAAGTAAGAGAAAAATCCCAAACAACACTGAGATAACAACTAGGCAAACTCATGGGAATAGGAACCATCTTCACATCATGACAGGTAACTGAAAGGACACATTAACACTGGAGATACCAACAGTAGATTGTATAATGGGATGACAGAGATCGTTTACCACATTATTTGTGAATTCGAGGCTCTGGGCGCAAAAAGACATGGCTAGTCAAAAATAAACCCAGATGATTACTTACGATCAGCCAGCCGGAGACCTGCACAGCGATTAGTATAGGGTACCACGGCAATAGAGTAATTGATATAATTTAATGGGTAAAAGAAATGGGAGAATAAATACAAAAAGCCAAGAGGCTGCAGAGTTTTTGGAGACTTCAGATCAGGCGCCTCCCACAACAACAAAAAATCAAACGGATCGCAGAATGTAACCCTGTCTAAATATCATGTCGCTTTCATTATTACTATCAACAGCAGTACCTCAAGATTCTATCGTCAGTCTTTTCATGTTCTCGTTATATATTACATCTAGATTTATGTCAGCTCTTAAGCATTGTAATTATAAACCATGCCAATTATGGAATCATCGAGAGCTCTTTGACAAAGATTAAAAAACCAAACAGGTTTTTGCAAAACAATGCTTAATATATTAAATGAAAACGGAAAAAATTCTTTTCTTTTCTGATGAAGCTACATTTACCTTAAATCTGAGGTCCACTATTAGAACTAGTCTGTATACTGTATTTATCTATTGAAAAATACTAAGTTTCCTTACCATTATGCTATTAGTTGTTGCTCCCATATAAATTCTCATGGTCAAAACCTTACCCAAACACAATACCCTCAAAAAGTCAAATAAAATAAGCAATAGACTTATTGGCCTAATTTTGATTGTCAGGAATCTCACTATAGTAGAATTTCTGATTTCTCATTTCATTAATCGATATGCTAAATGTTGATAAGCTTTCATTCTCAAGGAATGGGGCTCTGGCACATTCTACTAATTAATGCCGTCAGGAATTTTTTAAATAGCGCCTTTGGAAGCCGATGGATTGACACGTTTGGCCCTATGCTACATCCCCTAAAATCAGCCAATTTGTTTCAAAGCGTTACTTTTTTGGGGTCATCTAAAA
The DNA here is from genome assembly GCA_004143645.1 of Protaetia brevitarsis. Classification (NCBI taxonomy): domain Eukaryota; kingdom Metazoa; phylum Arthropoda; class Insecta; order Coleoptera; family Scarabaeidae; genus Protaetia; species Protaetia brevitarsis. The sequence goes on from RXPK01003327.1 coordinate 23,746, forward strand.
GTTCAAGTTTAACATACAAATACATAACTTGGATGAACTGAAAGACCGTATAGGGGAAGTGTGCTTGTGATGACACCCCTAACTATTTTCTCCGTTTAAGCAAGTAACCCCTTTTTTTGATACCATGCACGCGTGTATAAATCATTCATGGTTTACAATATAGCAAGAGTAAATTTGAAAAATGCAATATTTATAAAGTTGCAGTGGTTTTAAAAATTTTGTCAAGCATGCCATCGTGGGCAATATGTGTTCTTATGATGGCATAGAGTCTAAATTCAAAGAAAACTCACATGAAAAACATTCAAATGTAATTTACTTTAATGATTACAAAGAAATGGTATAGTTTATCGACATAGTTCACAAATAAAACTTTTGGCTTTTGGATTAACCCCTGCGCAGTCACAGTGACACCACTTTCTACATATTAAGCAAAGTAACCAGATCTCTCTTGGACGGGACATGGAATACAATTCATTGCAGCACAAGCATGCAGCATCATTGTCAGCGTCATTTTGAATATGCTCCTCAGTGTTGTCTTCATCTTCATTTCCTTTTATAATATTAATCTATCTTGCCGCTTTCCTAGTGAGTGTCTCTCTCTCCTTCTTAACCTTTTCTACTACCTCCAGTTTTTTCATCTCAATATCTGGAGTTGTGTTGACAATCCCCATTTTTTTTCCTCTTTTCCTATCGATTTGAGCTCGTAGTTTAGCAGTTGGTAACAGAGAGAATTTTTGAATTACGGCCGCAACATTTAGTAATGGTAAGACTCATTGTTCTATAATAATCTATAATATTCACAGTATGATTCGCAGTATCTTCTGCTTGCAAATTGCTAGGCTCTAAACTAGTTATTCCTCACTCTGTTGTTAAGATCCAACCTTGAAATACGTTTGGATTTAGAGGTTAAATTCCTGTTTTAGCAAAATCATTTATGGCAATAGAAGGAATGGCCGCCCTTAAGTATGCTTCTCTAAGTATTTTGCGCTACTTGAAATTGAGTGACTAGTCTTCCGGGATTTTGCTTACGCCACAACTGAATAAACTTACAAAGGATCGAAAAACCCTACACAAGCTGGCAAGCAAAATATCACAATTCCATTTTTCTTTGAATAATCTAATGCCTCAAAACTCTTTCAGCTGCTGTGTCCATCTAACAGCAACAGCAACTCTTGTTTGGTTTCGCGAAGTGCACAAAATGTCCCAACCACTGCAGAAATATCTCTGCGGACATCCACTCGTTTTCTTGGCAAAAAGCAACTGATCCTGGTAGTGCCATATCCATTAATTTATTTTCGAATCTCAGTCTAGGAAAATGAATGCAAGTGGTACAAATGTATCAACTGCATTCATGCAGCAGGCTACAGTTAAATGTTGACCTCGCTCAGCACTGCTTGAGCACCTACTTGTTTGCGACCTTTTGTGGCTATTACCTTGCTAGGCGTGGTCTGCACAGTGCTTTGTCCAGACTCGTCGATATTATATATGTTCTCGGGCATGAAAATTATTTTAGTCCAAAACCTTCGACAAGGATTCAAAGTAATTGAAAATACATGCTTTATTGAAAGCTTGTGCCCTAGCTAATGACGTATTTTTCGGGCGTCCTTAGAGAAATCCCTCTTATCCACTTCCAACCTGCCATCCCTGAATTTGCTAAAAGTTTCAAATCTTTTATGGTTAAACCGAAGAAACGTGTCTCCAATTCCCTGTCGAATGTTGGTTTTCGGCCGTCACGGTATCCTTTTTGGCAACCCTTGCTATTTTTAAATGCTGACATTCTTATATCACAACTTACCTAAATGTGTAAATAACGATAAAAGAGTTAACGGTCACTGCACAGTATTAAAAATACGTAATATCAAGCCACTAGATATATAAAATACCGCAATTCATTCATCCAATGTGTTAGAAAGAAAAGAACCTTCTTTGGACACAATATGGCGGAACCAGGGTCCAGGGTCCAGTTGATTCAGCTGTGGGCAGTCACTATATTTAGCCAATTATGGCTGTCAGTGGGGTCATTCTAAATTGTTGCATGAATTAATGTTTGATTAGAGTTACTGTTATATATACTTTAATGTCAAAGTCCGTATATACTAGGTTGCCTCGTAAGTTGCAGAGGAGGCCCGGGGAAAGGGGGGGTGGATACACTATGACGCTGTGATGACGCACCTCGCGATCATTCTCGAGTCAAAGAAATGTTCTATAGATGACACCACCAGCATTTTCTATTGTTGTACGTTTGTAGTGGTAATATTTCTTTGACTATATTACAAGACACGTTCTTGTCGACAAAACATTAATTGAAAAATTTTCTAAATTAAGATTTTTGTAAAAAAATAAATATTTAGTCTGGGAGTACAAATCGCCATTTGTTTTTACATATATGCACCACTTTACTTATTAAACACAGGATACATAATGATGCGTTCGCGCTTTTCTCTTAATTGGCTGAAAATTTACGAGGCAACCTAGTATATTGCTTTAATGTATCATAATAATATTGTTGTTTGACTAATTGTACTGACATGGTACTGACAGTTAACAACATATAGCTTAATTCTTGTGTCTCGCGTTTTCGATCTTTAATCATACTCTCCATCTGGTTACGCATGGGGCCAGGGAAAAAAAGTAGAGTTAAAGCAGTAGAAAAACGCACAGTTAAGTTTTCATTACATCACGGCGGCGTCGTGGTTACCTTCAATAAAAAAATTGACAGGACATATAAACTACAACGATTAAATTTAAATTTGGCGCCTAAACTGGACACAATATGGCGGCCAATTGCGGCACCTAATATATTTAGTGACTTTAACGTAAAACACAAAAGAACGACACCTATCGTATTTTAACAGTATTAAATATTCTATAGAAGTTGTAACGACAGATATCCTTATGGTATGATAATGATTGCGTTCTTTGCAAACCAAATCAGAGTACTAACAACGTAGTCATTTTGTAAAGTTGCTGTGAAATAAAGCTTTATCCTAGTTATGTTGTTTTGTATATCTTAATTAATACTTAATGAAATTAAATAAGAAATAATTAATAATGAAATGTCAAACGTCAAATGGGTGTATAACCAGTTGCCTAGTCGCCAGTCACCAATGCACTGGCATTTTTTTTAGAACTACACATAGAAAAAATGTAGTGTAATGAACAAAGAAAAGAACCCAGCATATGTATAAAAGTTTGTTTATTTATGTTTATGCGATGCGTAAGGCCATTTATTATTGTTATTAAAGATTAAAGCAATATTTCCTGTTCACAGACACGAAACCTAAACTGAAGAATCACTACAGAGCTCACAGATTGTCCTTCTGGTTAAATCTAGTGCCAGACCTGCACAAGCCAGGAGGAGATGACGTTCCAAGGTCGCATCACGAGCTGCCCGATGATGATCCACCACCTCCCAAGCTGCCTAGTCTAAATCCCAGGAAAATACCAACGACCGAGTCTCCAAATGGAGGATCGACGCCAAATTTCTTCAATTACTCTGCACTAGCAACTATCGCCACATCAGATTCGACGGAAAGAGTAGAAGAACTAGGCGGACTTAGTACGACAACGCATCCGGTAGAGGACGGTTTCGCGGCTTACTCGACAGCGTTAAGTGTTACGATAGCCATCGGATGCTCGTTGCTAATCTTGAACGTACTGATTTTTGCGGGAGTGTACTATCAACGCGATAAAACGCGGATGAACGAAAACGGCGGACAGCCGAAGAAACGTAACGAAAACGGACAAATGCCGAATAACATTTGCGGCGATTTAGAGTCGAGTATTATAGGTGTTAAAAGCGATCCCGCCAGCATACTGGGGCATCATCATTCGCATCATCAGTTACCGCCACCCGAATTCGCGGATCTTCCACAAAATAACGCGACGCTGCCGAGGCCGCCGCCTCCGCCAAAAATATCCAAAGCGAACGTTAATACGCTCAGTTCGAACCCTCTGCCCGAAAATCAGCCGCTACTGTCCACGCACAGTATACAGCTGATAAATACGGGTACACTGACCAAAAAGAACACTCAAATAAATAGTAAACAAAATATACAGATGGAGGAGTTGCGAGTGTGACGTGAGACTTACAACCGTATCCAAAACAAAGTATAAAATGAAATAGTATTTAATGAAGATCAACCAGACGTGTGATCGCGATACGATCGCAATGACATTTTTGTATTGCTCAAACGATGAACTGAATGAGAACGAATAGTGTTTTCCGTTTCTACATTAGGTGTGAAATTAACGAAAGGGTGCGCCAAAAGCAACGGCTTGTAAAAATCGTAAACCAATAATTAATTAAATATTATCACAAATCATTTCAAATGGATAACCTATCTTAAAATTGATGAGACGATGTGAATCTTTTTAAGAAAAAATCTGGGTGCTAATAGAAAATAAAATTATAATTTATCAAACAAATTCTTAGTTTACTTTGTCCCATTCACAAACTCTAAACCGCAGATTCTAAAAAAAATTGTAGACCCCATAAGGTGTTTATTACTTCAACTTTAGGGAGCGCAATTTGACTTCGAAGTTCGGCCCAAATTTCGTATATTCGAAATAAGTTTTAACGGTAGAAAAAAGTTTCAATGGCGGATTTACACTGTTTAGACAGACATTTCCGGTATATCTATTTATATACTGCTGCTATAATAAGCGCAGAACGACGTGTATTAAGTTGTGCATTGTCTAATAGATTGGATGTGATAATATGATAAATAGGATGAAAAACAAATCTCAGCTCTGTGCAATCTGTGTTATATTTATTTAAACGATCTTTTTGCTACGTGTTTTGTTTATTTAATGATTTGAATGAATTTTTGCCTGAAGTTGCTCACCGCATGAGCAAAACATCTAACAAAAAGATCCTTTAAATAAATATTAGTATAGATTCTACAGAAAAAAAATGTCTTTTTCATTCTATTGACGTATGCTGTGCTCATTTGATTGAATTTCCGAAATCAGTTATAATTTTCTCATCAAATACTGTACCTATATAAAGGTGATTTTGATAATTATACAGACTCTCCGCAAAATTATAAATTTTTCTGCACTTCCTTAATATTCCTTATTCCAATGAGATCTTAGGAGCGATGAGTTGGTTATATAATAATAAATCCCCCAAAAGAAACAAGTAAAATACAAAACAAAATCAGATAATGCAAATATATACAGTCTTGCCGTAGTGGATCATTAGAATTTTTCAAATTTCTAGTTTCTAGTAGGAATTTTGATTTTGAAACTTGCAAAGCAGTCATGACCGACTATGATCTATTTAAGGAAAATATTTTCAGCCTTGTAGCACTTTTGGTATACAGGGAGTCCTTATTTTAAATGGAATGGTGCAATTTTTATGAGTCCAATGTATTGCTCGCATCTTTTTTGATAAGTTTGTATTAATATTTCCTATTCCTAAAGCTAATCGTTCTTGGGATTTTTGCAATTTTGTCAAAATTTTGACGTTTGCACTCTTTCCAATAAAATTAAATATCTCATAGGCTAGTAGATATTAAGATATTCTACTGATGTGGATGCAAATACCCGCTCATAAGTATTGACTACGGTAGCGATAACTGCAATATTCTATACACTGTCTGTGTTTAAATGAATTTTACTAATAATAAGAAGATTAGTCACAATAAATACTTCAAGTATTATTACAAATGAATGCAAGAAGAGATGTTGCATCATTTTGAAAAATACTAATACTGAGTTTTCCGAATGACTTGCTTCACAATAGTAACTTTGGCATATTTCTGCCGGTTCTATCAAATAAGTGTGAATATTTCAAAAACTATCAGAAATAGGTAACCTAAACCTTAATAATAATCGATGTAGAATGTTGCGCTGCATTCAATGCGGTACTGAAAAGTACCACGTTCCATTTGAAAAAAAAAACAGCTTTTTTTTCTGAACGGCCTATATAGGATACCGCTGTCGCAGTCAATACTTATGACCGGGTACTTGCATCCACATCTACGAGATATTTAATTTTATTGGAATTATGTGTGCTATTCTTGAATAATGTGCTGGACAAGCTCAATCTGTTACGAACCGAAAAAAGTTTCAAACAAAAACTACATACTTGGTGGCGTAGAATCCGAATCTGCAATACAAAATGGGGGTTCCCATTTAAGATTTCAAAGTTATCCCCCCTTCCATTCTGTGGAGAGGAGGGGGGATCGAGTTTGGCACCATTCAGTGAGCCCTCTACATTATAACAAACCTTATTAAGATCTTTTTTTGATTTGATGCAGTGTTTTAGAGATATTCCGTTGTCTCAAGATAAAAAACTCACCCAGTATATATAAAATTTATCATAATAAGATTTTATTGTAAAATTTATATTCCGGCAAAAATAATGTTTACAAATATAATACCCATAGTCTTGGTGTTATAAATAAATAAATACATATGGATAAAAATAACATTCATAGGGAAAAAAAAGATGTATGGAAAAATATACTCACAGAACTACACTTTAGTTTGTGAATGTTTGCTTTAAGATTTATATATATTAAATATATGTGTAATTTTTAATAACAAAATTTTAAAATGTTTAAATGACGCACACTAACTCTCGGTGAAAGTTTGAATAACCGTATAAAAGAAAAACACAGGACTACAAGATAATTTTACAAATTAATAACTGTTTTTTAAATTTTATATTAATACAATTAATTTATAGGAAATTTGAATAATCAGGATAGGAAGAAATATTTGCTATGAAAGAATGTTTGAAAATGAACTAAAAAAAAATCCGAAACGTAACAATTAAGAAAATAATATGTACCGTATACCGAATTAAATAAATGTTTTCGAGATAATGTATTACAGACGGTAAAATAAGGACTAGAAGAGACAGGACTACAAGATAATTTTACAAATTAATAACTGTTTTTTAAATTTTATATTAATACAATTAATTTATAGGAAATTTGAATAATCAGGATAGGAAGAAATATTTGCTATGAAAGAATGTTTGAAAATGAACTAAAAAAAAATCCGAAACGTAACAATTAAGAAAATAATATGTACCGTATACCGAATTAAATAAATGTTTTCGAGATAATGTATTACAGACGGTAAAATAAATTAACAAAAGAATAAATTATTCTTATTCAAAATGAAGTTTAATAAATGGATGAAATTAATAAAAGCTCAATATACATATATAAGAATAATAATCATGGTTTATATAGTATCTCACACTTAACATGAATTCTCTGGAATTAAATAATGATTGGAAACTGTTAATGATAGACATTTAAAATATAAAAACGATACAGATGAAAAATAATATACAGGGTATCTTGTGAAAAAAAAATAGTTTTGCTTGCTTGAAAATAGCAGTTCGGGCACATTTTAGCCTATTTTACCCAGGAAGTACTGATATTTCAAAACTATTAGAAATAGCTATCTCAAACCCTAAATCGATCCATGTAGAATTTTACTCTGCACTCAATCCTATAGTAAAAAATACCAGGGAATTCTGATACAAAATGGTCAGAAGCTTAAATACAATATTATAAAAACGTACATTTTTTTTACTTGAATATTCTCCGTATATTCTTGCAGAATATTTTCAGGCAATCCATTGGTGCTTTGTAGGAATATTCCCAATATATACGTGCTACTTGAAAAGTAGAGATATAAGAAAGTTGATATGAACACCCTGTTTACCAAAACTGCTAAAAAGTTGAAAATATTTCCCCTAAATAGATTATAATCGGCCATAACCACTCTTCGAGTTTGAAGATCATATTCTATTAGAAGCTCGCTAAATGCTAATCAGCCAGTTTTGTGAGACAACTGTACAAATACCTAACGGAACCACCCACAATCAATAACTAGAATATCGTTAAAGCATGTTTCTCTTACTGAAAATATATAATAATTTCTACCCAGCTTTTCATTTCATTATTTTGAGACATATCGGTCCTCTGAGAATAGCATATCGCATCCATCATTATCTAAGTCAGTTGCACGCGAAAAAGCTCGGTTGAAAATTACACAAACACAATTCTACCTGCATCGTGGCTCACAACTTTTGCGGAAGCGTGCAAGTGTGGCGGCCGCAGAAAAGGAGCAATCATACGTTATTTCCGTTTGTCAGAAATTTCATGCAGTATTTATTAGGATACTACAAAGTTCTAATTATACAGATAATGGGTTTGCATCATTTAGATGCAAATATTAATTTGGGAATAATGATTTCGTTTGCGTGAGCAACGTTAAAGATAACAAGTATCCTTATCCGCCGCATAACTTCGTGGTTTGCTTGCAAATTATACAATTTTGTATTAATACTTTTCAGTACACACATATTTTTATTGTTTAAAATTTTAGATTTTATTCATTTGTTAGGTTTTGTTTGAAATAGAAAGTTGCATTATGGTATTTCAGCCATTGTTAATTCTAAAAAACAATTTGTGACAATTATTTCAATAAAATACAATAAAAGTTAAGCCTATAACAAAAAAAAGTCAAATCTATAAAAAGAAATCTTAAAAATTCACATCGTCTACACACTCCTATAGTCAAAATTCTATATTAATTTCAATTTGATTTACTTTACTGCGACAAACTAAAAAAAAAGCGGAGAAAATCCACTACGTGTTTATAAATATAAGAGGAAATCAAAAACTTTTATTGAAGACGAATCCTGTGAATGCCAATTAGTCGACGACCGCATGAGAAATATGTTCGAAATCACCATTTCTCGATTGGAAAAGAAATTGGAAACAAGAAAATACACGACCAAATGCGATATCGCATCGACATTCACGGAAGCGCCCCGGACTTTTGTAACGTAAACAAAACATGTATAAATATTTTTAATTTTCCGCCTTCTTTTATGTAATCGGAAAACGGCGGAATAAGCGTATTATACATATATAATACATGAATGGGAAACGAGTATCTGTATGTACGTTTTTATATCACTTGTTTTCTTTTTCCAAGGATGAAAATTACTTTAATACTGAAATAACCACACAAAATCGTGCGGATAGGTATGAAATATAATTATGTAAGTTGCTCTTATGTATACGTCTTTCATCAATTATTAATAGAACAACCTCCGTGCTAGTAAAGCAACTAACTTAAAACATATTTGCAAGAAACATTTGCCAATGTTTTTTGAAAGAATATTAATCAACTGATAGAGTATGCCACCTGCTCATGGTCTATTACAGGAATCACCATACTAGCAAGAGCAATGCAAGGAGAATAACACTAGGAACGAACTCTAGTTTCTGCCTACCAGACGTCATCAGCGCTCCTCCGAGTGTATAAACCCACTTTCATCGCTAATCACATCTCAAGCTTTACGTACCAATCACCCTCTCGGGTGATGAGTTGAGAGTTGAGTTTGCGCGTCCCCTACGTTTTAGTACGTGAAGCTTGAGATGTGAGAGCGATGAAAGTGGGTTTATACACTCGGAGGAGCGCTGATGACGCCTCGTAGGTAGAAACTCGAGTTCGTTCCTAGTGTTATTCCCCTTTCATTGCTCTTGCTAGTATGGTGGTTCCTACAATAGACCATGAGCACCGCCTGCTGGCATATTCTATCGGTTCATTGTATTTAGACATTTTTCTTTGACGAAGCATATTAATCCATGAATATTCGTTTTCTTTCTATACAATCAAAGGGCTTATTGTAATAACGGGATGTGCCACAAACAAAAAGAAATGAGTTATCAAGCTTTAAAGTTTTAGAAAAATGCCTAAAATGAACTACTATTCAATTTAAAATTTAAGTAGTTCTGGTCAGGCTTATCATGTTTTTGCAATAAGCCCTACAATTTAATTCACAGTAGTTAATTGAGAATATGAACCCATACTTTGTTCTACTTCTGTAACTTATATCGTTATTTGTCTTTACTTATGACACATATTTTTTTCTTATAATTTAATTGAATTCTCTCTGCCGTCTACATACATATGTCCATACATACAGGCTGTTTCGAAAGTAGTGTGAAATAGTGTTATGAGTGGTTCGTCGTTCAATTTTAAGACGAAAAGTTCCAATAAATATGTGTGATAAATTTTTTCCTTAATGAGATACAAGATGCTCAAGATGCTCTGTTTTTATTATTTTAATTGAAGCAATAGCGAAAGAAAAAAGCAGTTTTTGTGGATATCTTGATTTAATTGCCATTTAATTGAGATAATTTAGTGAAATATACATCATGTTAACTTGTCAATGGATTAATATACGTTTCGACTACGCCAAATAGTCTTCTTCAGTAAAATTTTGACAAGCGAGCATGATGTATATTTATTAAATTAACTCAATTAAATGACAAGCCAAGATACCCACAAAAACTGCCTTTTCTTTAATAAATCACTGCCATAAAACTTTAATATTTTTTCAAGAAAAGCAATAACATTGTGACAAATAAAACACAAAAGTAGTACGTTTCAGAGCAGATATTCAAAATGTGCACCTTCAGCTAAAATACAAGCATTCGATCAACGTCTAATGAATTGCCGAATCCCTTCGAAAAAACCAGTGCTGCGAATAGCATTACAGCCTTCTATGATGCCACTTTGAAGATCTTCTAAATTTAAGATTGGGGTTGTATAAACGAGTGAAATATCCCTACACACAAATCCAGGTGATGGTGAACAGATGACATTGGGGGCCGTGGGTGTCCTCGTCCTATTCAACAGATTGAATAAACGTTATTTAAAAAGTCCCATAAAATGTGGAGTTGCACCGTCATGCATGAACCACATACGCCTTCTAATTGTGAGAGGTACATCTTCCAAAAGAACAGGAAGCTCATTTTCTAGAAAATTAAGATATGTAAGATACGTTTAATCGTTGAAGAAGGAAAAATGATTCTATTAAATAACTGAAGATAATACAAATCCAAACGTTGACCGAAAAATTTGTTGCAATCGTGCTGCAACTGCGACATGGGAATTTTCATCAGCCCACTAGTGGTTATTATGAAAATTCATAATACCATGTCTCGAGAAGTTGGCTTCATCTGTAAACAATACAGTGGCAGCAAAATTGGGATTGTTGCAATTTTTCTTAAAAACCCATTGTCAATACTGTATGCGTAGCAGATAGTCATTAGAAAGCAAATCTAAACACGTTGAGTATGATATGGATGCTACAAATTTTCTTTTAGAACATTCCAAACAGTTTTGTGGCTAACAATTACTTATTAAGCATTTCTTCTGGTACTCGTTTCTGGATGTTCATCAATAGTTTGAAGAACCTCATCTTCAAATCGTGAACTTCTCGCATTTCTAGATCGTCCAATAATATCCCTTGACCTTGCCAAAGTTCCGGTTTCTTGTAAACGAAGATACAGTTTAGTAAACGTTTCAGAACATGATAAGCGGTTATTTGTATAGCACTGAGCATATTTATGTCTAGCTTCTCACCATGTCTAGTCCATACAAAAAAATACATACTAGCCATTTCAGCATTAATAAACGCAAGCATCGTCAAAAAGTTTAAACTGAACACAATCGAAATCTAAATTAAGAAATTAGAATAATGCGTTAGTTTCTAGGTTTGACACAGTAATTATAAAAATTCCAAAGGCCGCTAAACAAAACTTATCACACATGTTTATAGGAAATTTAAGATTACTATCGAAACACCTGTATAGATATTGTGAATTCCGAGAGGAATTCCGTTTGATAATTTCTATTATTCTACTTTCCTGATTTTTATAAAAATATTTACTTATTAATTATTATAAAATGTAACTATTCAAAAAAGTAAAACATGGAAAATTAGTTTGGAAATCCTAGTTATTATCAAAATTTCTAATACCTATGTAAAGATGGTGAAACATGTATATGCATTATATTTGCAAGAAAAATGGACAATGTAATTGTGGAAAGCTCGCATGATATTAGAGCAACACTTTAAATACTACATTCATTTCATTCATTCAGGTTAGGGTGGGCGCTTGATGTCCGGGCACTTGAGCTTGGTGCTCATTGTACCATCCCTATTGATTCTCTTATTTCCACTCGAGCAGCTTGGTGTTCTCTATAAAGCCCAGTATCTTGCCCAGTGGAAACTTGAGGGCCTTCAAGGGCTCCAATAGATCTCTCCCGAAATATTTTTGCCTGAGTACCTTCAGTTCCTCACATGTGCAGATTGCATGTAAACTCGTTTCCTCCTGTAGTTCGCATCTTCTACACCACGGTTCGCTTACACGGCCTGTGTTGTATGGATGCTTTTTCAGAGGGCAGTGTCCAGTTACCAACCCAGTAATGGTTTTAACTTCTTTCTTACTGCGCTTGAGTAGGTTATCAGAGAAACTACCATCCCCATCCCCTATCAGCGTTTTGGTATGGAGTTGACCTTCAGTCGACCTCCATTTCTTTGTACTTTCTTTATCTAACCAGGTCCAGATCTCCCTTCTTGCGGAATCCTTAGTAATCTCACATACGGGCTCTGGACCCATGAAGTGTCTCTTAGAGCCCTCCTTGGCTAGTTCATCGGCGATTACGTTGCCCTTTGTGTCCTCATGTCCCGGCACCCAAATCAGAGACACCGTGTTGTTTCGTGCCAGTGCATTGAGGGATTGTTTGCAGTCCCTAACTAGTTTTGACCTAGTTACAGGGTTTGAGACTGCCTTAATGACAGCCTGCCTGTCAGCCATTATATTAATTTTCCTCCTCATGTAGCCCCCTTTGCCAATCATTTCTGCACAGCTTCAAGGGCGAATACCTCTGCCTGAAGACCTTGTATGTTTTTCCCCAGGCTTATGAATATCCTTTATTTAGGACTGTGGCCACAAATACCGGCTCCTGTCCCCTGGCTGGATTTGGATCCATCGCTGTACCAGTTTTCCGTTAGCCAGTGATCTCACTACGCGCCTGGTCTCTGTTCGGTTATGAGATTTTCACTTTTCAGTGAAGATAATTATCGGGTGCCATGCTGTCCGTGGCATTATGTAGCAATGGCCCGTCCAGCAACGTGTCCCGTAGTATAAGTGTTCCTCCCACCCTAAAGTTGGGATGCCACACGTGTGTAGCTTTCAGTCTAAAGGATCGCATTCATTGCCTCCGCTCTCACAAAGTTCCAGCGGGGAGGCCCACAATGGTCTCCAAAGAGGCGGTCCCTGTACTGTTAGTTGCACCAGTGATAACCAGCAATGCCTGTCTCTGGACAGTGGTTAGCAGCTTCGTGCGGGAGAACACTTCTATCCTCCTCCACCAGACTACTGCCCCGTATGTTATCGCTGTCTTATCACGGCAGTATATAGCAATGATCACCTTCGCTTTATCCCCAGTTTGCTTTCAATTTTCTTGCTTAAATTGACAGAAATTCTTGCCAGTGTCCAATTACTGACACTTTAAGGAATAGAATGATGTCAATATTTAAGATTCCAAGATGAAACCTACGCTAAAACACAGCAAATGAAACTACTATAGGAAACAATACAGAGAGGGTGTCAGTAATTAGGACAGGGTCAGAAATTGTACATGTACGTTATGGGAGTTCTTGAAGAATAAAGCAAAAATAAATAGTGAGACAGAAGGAATTTTGCTCCATAAAGATAATTAAGCAAGAGTCTGTATAATAAAAATTTATATATTTGTCTTAAATTTAACTTAAGTTAAAGCTAAGTTGTTTAACTTGGGAATTTATCAAAGTTATGTCACAACTGCAATACGTTTTCTCGACAATTCTTTAGTAACTGCAACGGATATTGTAATTGTAATTGTTTGAAAATTAAATTCATAGCTTCTAGAGTTTTGCTCTGAACAACTAATAATAACTTAAAGTCGTCGTTGTCCATTTTATTCTGCAAAGATTTTGCTTCATGTTTACATGTTTGTTTCTTGCAGAGTGCGATAAAGTTCGATAAGAATTTTATAGCCCACCGAAAATTATATCTAACTGCGAGTAAACACTCAAATTTTAACGCCCGAGCATGAGAAATTTTACGCTGCAAAATATCGATAGCTTACCTAATTTTTCAATTTTTCCGCACTATTAAAATCTTTTCTCATTTTTACTAAACTATTTTAACACCGTCGGAAAGAGAATGAAAAAAAAAGATTTTTTGAGTGTACTTTATGTTAAAAAGTCATTATATCTATTTCTATTCTAGTACTTCTCATACTGGAATAAAGACAAGACTTTAACACGTGTAGAAACATGGGAGGTTAAAACAAATTATAACTTTCAAAGTTAGGGAAAGTGCTTTCTGCAATCTGGTGTAGCATCAGGTCTATTCGTTGGATCACTTCTGCATTTGCTCGTGAATAAAGTAATATAGAAGATTTTCTCTTTATATATCTGAAATGTAATCCCGAAGGACAAATTACTTCTTGCCGATAACCGAGCTTCAAAGATATGTAAAAAACTTAAGTATTTTAGTTAATAATTAAGGCTGGCTGCACACTGATGAAACCAGTTTCCTAAAACCGGTTTTATGAAACGAGTTTGACAAAACTGGTTTCTTACTCGACAGTATACTGACGCAACTGCTTAAGGCAGCAGTTTCTGAATTATCGTCGGATGATAAGCACATTGTAGTGCTATCGTGGTGGTATCGAAATACCAGGATAGGAGGCACAGTAATTATGTAGTGGCCACAGAAGTACATCGATGCCTAACTAACTTGGCCGGTAATCTTTTAAATGATAATTATTTTACCTTTTCATCGAGTCTTGTGTTAAAAACTTGATCTTCTGGCATCATTTTTTTGATTATGTTTACAAGTTATGTTAAAATAAGTTAATAAAATAGGTCACGTTGACGGAGGTTTGCAAGAAATTGTAGTTACATGCAACCATCCTAGGCGAGTTGCATCAAACGCAGTTACGCAACGCCGTGATGTCGTAGTTTCTCTCAATTTTTTTTATGAAATTGTTTCGCAAAACTTGAGCTTCACATTTCACGAAACTAGTTTCATTAAACCAGTTTCATCAGTGTGCAGCCTGCCTTAAGAAAGTATTAAAAAGATATGAACGCAAAGTGGTTCAGAGTGGTTCAAAATATTCAAAATTATACTTTACGAGTTGCAAGTTGTAAAATAAGTCTCCAGCAGATATAAAATCTTTTTCAAATTATCGATGTTCTAAAGAGAAACATTATGAGTTTTTATTGTGATATATACATTCCCTCTTATTTTTCCCATTACTTAAATTATATTCCATATCTGATTTGACACTCATATGACTATGACTTAACTGTGTTCTTAAAGAGGAGGAAAAGTAACGAAAAAACAAAGAAGTTCCATTTCAGAAGACATTGAACGTTACCGATCTGATCTAAAATAAATCGTGTACAGTAGAGACTCACTTAATTTTCCTTGGAGAACTTTAAGTAACTGCTTAATTAAAGGTGGCACAATAAATTGTAATGGTGTGGAACGATACCCTCTGGCGCTATTACTTCCCAATCGAATTAAAGGCAGCACCCAGGCAGTAAAGAAGGCCCGAGAGTTTTAATAAAATCGATATCCGGATTAGAAAGCTAATTAACTGGGTGGTGAAAATGAATATATCGCGAGACCGTATTGGGGGCGATTATTTTAAATGCGCGCTGTAGATAGTCTTAACCGCTCAAAAGATATGGGAAATTACCCAATTTCGCGTGAAATGATATAATTATCGCGTCTTCTACACCTTAATTGGAATTAATCCTCTAAAGCACATGGGTTGTTATTACCTACTTCTACACCATTACGGATTTATGCCTATTAATACTTACCCCTGTCGGTGAGAATTTGGAACACTCTGTTTTTCCATTAATGATTATATTTTTGTATGTTTATATAGGCTTCCTCTTTTGAATTATTAATGTGATTTTCATCAGAAAATTGTGCCTGTTTGTTATGGTATTATGAATGAATGTCTTGTACATATACTAGATTAAAAAAAAATGTTAATAAATAACTTACATATATTTTGTTTTGTTTTATTTCCATAAATCATGCTACAATACCTTCCTTATCAAATTCTATTTTGAATTCTTCTTAAGTGACATGGTACACCTTGTGGAGTAGCATAAGTGTATAGATAAGTTTTATAAAACATATAAAACATTATAAAAAATCTGCATACTATTAGCAACAATAATGGTTTTAAAAGAAAAAAGGAGAAAACAAGGTCTTGATCCTCACAAAATTATTTAATGTATCGCACGACCTGTTTCGCTCTACCCGAGCATCCTCAGGTACAGAAGAGTGTAAAAATTATTAACAAATTAGTAATGTACAGAGTTAAAATATTTTATATATAAATAAGAGAGATAAGCAAAAGTAAAAAATATTTAAAAGATATAATTTAAAATCAATTAGATTTAGTAAAATTTGTAAAGAAGAGGCATTAAAAAACAATAAAACACTTAATTTAAACAAACAACACCAGCTTAAAATTATTTAAAATAGATGTTGCACTTCGCACTCAAAATATAAAATGATTCTGGAATGAACTTTAAATAAATAAAGTTAGAAAATTTCTAGAAAAAATGCAGTACACTAGTGCCATATATTATTGAAGAAACATAAAGTAATGAAGTGCTGAAGGCATGGTAAAATAATTGAAAACTATATATGTAAAGGGGTCATCTCCCGAGTAAAACTTGGAAAAGAGGAGTGGATTCGAAAACTAATTGCGAGTTTAAAGAGAAGTCTCTACTAGTGAGCTGTTGCCTCAGTATTTCCAATGCCTCCAAGTTGTTGAGGTAGGTACCTTTTTTGGCGGTATGTAATATTGCGAAATTGTGATCGATGTTAAAATTGTGTTTATTTTCTTTTAAATGTTTACCGAACAAGAAATCTACAGTAGAATTGGGTTTTACGCTACGTAAATGTTCTTTGATCCTAATTTCGAAAATTTTTAGGAGTCCTTCCGACGTATGTGCAATGGCAATCATTACATGTCAGAAGGTAAACACCTTTCTTTTTTAGTGGTGCTATATTATCTTTATTGGGTATAATTAAATTTCTTAAGGGGTGTAATGTTCTAAAGGCTACATGTACGTATGGTTTTAGAATGTTAGCAATTTTGTAAGAGAAAGGACCTATATATGGAATTGAAACGAAATACTTGGCCTTGCCCACTGCATAATCTGAGGTAATGTCTAAATAGATTGCATTTTCCATTTTTTTTTATTATTAATTCTATGCAACAACCTATCTATTATATTAGAGTTATAATTATTCATTATGGCTATTTGTTTTAGTATATTTAGCTCCTTATTAAAGGATTCTTCAGTGAGAGGAAGATTAACTGGTCTATGAAGGTAATTATAGAAGGACGCATATTTGTGGTTAAAGGGATGGTTAGGTTGTTGATTAATTACCATACCACAGCAAGTGGGTTTTCTGCATATCTCAAAATTTAGTTTACTGTCAATGTAGAAATGGATAATAGTTAAATCCAGAAAATCAATCCTGTTATTTAGTTGTACTTCTACTGTAAATTTGATAGTGTTATGTAATACATTGATATAGAGAAGGAAATCATTCAATTGTACATTGTCTCCAGACCATATAATAAAAATATCATCCACACATCTTGCATAGAATTTAATACAATCACTAAAGGGATTATTATGTCTAAGATATGTAGTTTCGTGTAGTGAAATTGAGTTGGAAAAAGTCTTGTTCCAAACAGATTTCAAGCAATCTAATTAGTTCCTCCCTCTCTTCAGATGGAACATTAAGTGAGCAAAGTTTATCAGTACCTAATTGGATAACTTCTTGTCTAGGTATATATTGGTAAAAAGATTGGATACGTCCAGGGAAATGAGGGTATCTTCGTCCTGCATTGTTGAAGTCGTTCAGCTTCTGAGTTGAATGTAAACTATTATTAACTGTATATTTGAAGCTGTTACTAAAGATGTCTTTCAGATAATTATTTAACCATCTCGAGAGGGCATAAACTGTAGAATCCGTGTATACAATCACAGGTCTAATGGGTATTTCTGCAAAATTGTCAGGTTTATGAAGTTTGAGGAGACCATATAGTCTTGGTATTGAAGCATAGTCAAGCAACAGGTTTCTTTTCACCCCGTCATCAAAAAATGTCCACAAATTAAGTTTCTTTTAACTTCTCATGAAAACTAATATTGATTTATTTTCTGATTTGTTATCTTTAATAAAATCTTCTACTTTAACAATGTAATCATTCCTCTCCAGGATGCAGTACTGTCACCTTTATCTGATTTAGTAATGACTAGGTTATTAACTTTTATTTTTGTTTGAATGGATTTAAGACTTTTCTTATTAAAGAAAAATTGGTTAATGCTCTAAAGTTGATCTGTATTATTTTTTTTTCTTTTCTTCAAGAAATGAATGATGAAATATACACTTAAAGAAGTGTGGAGCACAACGCGGAAAAAGGAATAAACATTGTTTTCTTCTTTTTCCTTAAACAACCACACAGAGTCAAATTATGAATTTTATAATAATTTTGTAATGTTATTAAACCTCCATATACAGTATGTCAAGTAACACGTACGGTGGACAAAAAAGGAGTTGAACTGGTGATCAATACTTGAAAAATAAGTCCTGCTTGGACTAAACTATTTACTTACTATTTACAGTTAAGTAACAAATGATAAGTAAAGTTAATTATAACATTCTTGAACCCCACCCAGGCAACTCAATAAAACCATCTTCTCCAATCCCGTTTCAGTTAAAATACCTTCTCCGTTCACAACAAGCCAATATGTTACTAAAGCAACATGCTTAACGAAAAGAGTTATGGAGTTATGCAAATTTTACATTCAGTTTTTAGCAATGATATTTTAAGATTTTCGTTAGTTTCGTCTGTTAATTGTATTTCTAGCTTGGAACCAGTGACGGCTCGTCAGAGGAGGCTATAGAGGCGAAGAGGTTTTCATAAACATGAAATAATCGTGCCTATATAATCTCAAACCAATATTCGAGATGCAAAAAACAGCGAGATGTTAATTTAACAAGAGAAGATTATGTGAATGTGTACCGGAACTAAGTAAACTTGTAAGCTTTGTGGTCATTATACCGGCAACTTGAAGTTAAAGAAGGCTTTAAAAAAATCTTAGCACAAACAGAATATTTACTTTACTTAATTTTTATCGCCGTCCAAGATTACTTCTTAAATTGAAGATGAGGAAACTCTACCAGATTCATGTTTATTAAAATTACAAAAAGGCTTGTCTCTCTTATATAAATTTAGAATCAAAATGGCAGAAAGCTTATCGGAGAAAAGCATTCGCAGCAAAATATGTGAATTGGTTGATAGCTGAAACAGAAGTTGAAGAATTTGTTATTGATGCCACTTCCATTCCGTCTCGACAGCTATCCAGAGCTGGGAGCATCAGCTACCTTTCATACAAAAAGAAAAATCATTGCGAATAGAAAGAAAAATTAGCTCCCTCACTGTACAAGCTGTAAGTACAGTTGCACGACAAACAATCCATTAATACTGTTGTATCAATTGTATTCCAGGCACATTAGGTAATAATTAAGTTAAGAAGAGGCATTTGAGGAAAGAAACACTACAAACGAGATAAAAAAAAATTAAAACATTGGAAGTCATTTTTATAGGGACTTAGACGCGTCAGATCCGTTTATTTCGAGTTTAATTACAAACGTGATTCAAGCTGGAAAATGAGTTAAAGCTTCCTTCAAAAATATTTTATTTCATCGACCCGAATTCATATCTACACCCAACTATGGTTTCCCATTCCAGATAATCTACATCCAAACTCTGAATAATACTATTGAATTACTTGAATATTATTATTTTGTACATATTTCCAATACATTTAGATAGGCATAGAACCGAAAAGAAATGATAATTTCTAAGTTAAACGCTGTAAACAATTGAATAACAATATACTGCTAAAATCTTAAAAATGATGAAGATACGCCCAACAGAATTTAAAAATATGTTTCATGGTATTAGAAGAAAGAATTCCAAAATTTCGTGAAGTTTGAATAATACGAAGAGATCGTAGAATCACAACCACTATTCAGAATATTCGCACATTGTGATCATACTAAGAATAAACACTACTGACGTGATTACAATTTCTGCCTCATAGACCATATCAGACTTAGATATTCCAAGTGCAAATTCACTTTCGCAGCTATTGTGCTGCGGACTTATTCTGTGCGGTCTAATTAAACTAGTAACCAAAAAGTTCAAACGTGCTCCCTCTACAAGATACACGTTAAACAACCGGCCCATCAGATCTCGTTGAAAGTCGATAATACAGGCATTGATCGAGCTTGAACAATAGTATGTATGCATATACATGTACCTGTCAGTTTCATCGATAGGGAACACTAACGAAATTCTATGCAACTGGAAAAAAATGTTTTGGTTAGTCACGAGGCCGTTATCCACGCCATTGAAAATACAATGTATGTTTGAATTATTATTATAAGTAGTGAAGAAATTATTGCAAACAAAATCTAAGGTTAAGCGTGTATGTTTTTTATCACGATATCTAATAATATATAAAGAACCGCATTTCAATACATCGAAAGACAGTACACTGTCTGTTTTCAGCTTCTCTGAGGGAAACAGGGTAGATATCTCCAGCAGGAAACTGCAAATAACACACATCGCAAACAAATCCAGTTACCCGTTGTGCGTCGACGCCTCGAAAACGGGTAATGGCACGGGATTGGAATCTGGAGGACGGTGGCGGACGGGAATTTAGCCTAGGACCTCCCCACGTCTTCCAAGCCGAAATCATTGCCATTCAGATTGTGCTGAGACATCTTAAATGCCCACGCAAAAAGGAAGGATGAAATATTTCCACAGCCAAGCTGCCCCAAAGCTTGCGACTGTCAGATTTGACTCTGAGGTGGTACTGGGGTGCCAAGAACACTGAAAACAGCTGGCCGAAATCTTAAAGTTACATTGAATGGGTGCCAGACCACTCTGGGACAGAGCAATGAATAGCTGACACGTAGCAGGGGCGCCAGCAGTGCAGTTCTTAGTCCAGAACCAACGTGTGGAGCTCACTGGCAGCATCGAAACGTTTGTCAGTCTCAACTTGCTGCTAGGCACTGTACTCTAGAATAGAATCGCCAGCGCAGACACTGTAAATCCTAGGCTCCACCTTTCAGGAAAGACTCCGTAAGCAGTCTTATGAGCAGAACAGAATTAGATCACTCTCAGGAATTAACTGGGCATGCGAACTAATAAATACATGTACCGCATGAGGCTAGTGAGCTCTCCCCTGTGCAGAAAGTGTTGGAGTGCAGAGGAAACTCCTGCTCGCCTTCTTGTCAACTGCCCGGCAATGGACGGGAAAGGCAGAGCACTTGGGGTCGATCGGTTGGAAGAACCCAGATGGCAAGTTAACTCTCAGCCATGTGAACTTCTATGATAGAGTGCAACCTGACTTAAACGGCTAAAATGGACATTGGGCACAATAGGTCTTTCTGGCTGAGTTGCTTTCTTCGGGTTATAACCGCCCATAGATAATAAAAAATGAATAAACAGAAAACACATCGTCATCGATATACGAATCAATGAATAAAAAAATTTGCTTTATGATATATTTTTGGTAGATAGTAAATGATTCACTTTCAAACCGAATATCTGCGTCGATTTGTAGATGTAAATCCAATTACATTAATGTCATATTCTATTACGGCAAAAATCAAAACAACGCCTGCATTAGCCGAATGCCTTGTCGACTAGTGCGAGAGTGCGTGAGTTCGAATCTCGCTCTGGCCAGTTATAGCAACTGATTTTTTCTGGGTCGTAATGATGATTAGGAGGGAGATTTATATGTAAGTGCCGTTCAATGAGCAAAAACACACCGTGGAAAATGGTCGGAATAACCACTAGCGCTTACAAAATATATGGTTATTGAAACGTTGCTTGATTAAAACAGCTCTCCCACATCTTCGCATACGAATGTTGGAAATAAAAATAATAACAATAACAATACTCTGCTGTAAATTCTTCTGCGTGGTGTAGAAAAACCTTATATAGGAAATGTGTGTTGTTTTAGTGGAATTAAAACAATATATTTCAAGTATTTAATAAAAAAAGTCATTTTCACATTTGATTCGAGTTTATTATCATTTTATCGGAAACACTTATCAATACATGAATGTAATACAGAAGAAAAACATCAGTTGAGAAAGTATTATTAGATCGATATTATAACTTCACTAACGAAGTATAATGGAACAATTCGACATAATTAATACAAATTATAAATTTGACAACTATCAATCGTACTCATGGGTAAAATCAATGGTTAGAATTGGGCAATTCCAAAAAAAGAAACGAAAATATTAAGTTATCCTAACACAAGTGAGCAACATGAATTTCTTATATTTCACCTACGCATATGTTTATTCTTTCGTAATTCTAAATCGTTACCAATCAAGTTCACAATTTATTTGTCAGACTTCTGAAAAATAATATTCTCTTTTTTATTTCTCCCCTATTGAATATTTGAGTATACGTCTTAAATCTTAAATATAAGTCTAGTTTATTTATTTATCCAGTTATAATTAACTACAAACTACGAAATATTAAAAATATTTTTATACATCTGAGACAAGTTCACATTTCAATCACAAAAATAATGACTAATATCGATAATAAATATATATTATATAGATTACAAAGAAATTTGATATAATAATAAGGTACGATATTTTTGGCACAATGATTTCTCAGCTAGAAAAAAAAAGAGCTTAGTATTGTCCATAACATTGTATTCGAATGACATGTTGTCTTCGAATAACATCATCACGTTATATATAATGTATGGATGCGCGCTCAATTACGGCTGATTGCAGAACAATTCAACAAAATATAAAAACAGACTACAAAGCTCCAAAAAAAAACATTTGTTCTTTGTTATATTTAGTACATAGTAGCAGTTGCTACTAATTCAAGTAAGTATAACACTAGTAGAAATAAAATAATCAGAAACAGATAAGGCCAACCCAAACTCGATAATACGGTAATAAAAACATATACAGCTGAATATGAGGTATCTTCTTCATTCAAGATTGACAGTATTGTAGAGGACGATTGAAAAGAAAAGAAAAAAGTTAATAACAAGAAAATCATTGCTTTCTGCAAACAGCGCTAACTATACACGACCCTATGCATAGTAAATATGGAGAATCTACATACAATGGTATGTATTAATTCTCTACGATATTATATGTACATTCCTATCTACGAATTGAGCAAAGGAAGAATATTGCGCGAATAAATTAGTGCTAAAAACAAATACTAACAATTAATCAAAGTTAATCTGAAAATTTGGCAACTCCCTTTGGCACAATATTCAAAAATCACTGCTGTGTTATTTCATTCGAAATGTGTAAATATTCATCAAATTATATCGCAACTATCGTCAACATATTAATATTTGCACAATTATGTTGGCATACTCGGAACTTAAAGAATCAAACCAGGAAGAATCGTCTTAGCTTTTCTGATAATATCACTTATCTAGACGTGAAGATATCAGACAGTTTAACTTTCGCTATTAGCATGAGCGCGTTTTTTTAAAGAATGTGAGTAAAGCAAAGAGATATTAGTAAAATTTATCACAGCTACTTCTAATTGACCTCTATAACACAGTTATAGAATCAATAAATGAAAGGAACAGCATATGAGACTAGTAGTATCGTTCAAGAAAAAAAAAGCTGATATGTCTGTAACTGCTCACATATGTAATTTGAGACAATTTAACTTTCAGGAAGTACTAATAGCCTTGGACAAGTCTGGTACTTCACACAATTCTTATTTTACAATATCACTCTTCTGACATTTTATGAATTCATCATAACTGTTGATCTTCTGCTATACCCTCTTCTGCTAACGGCAGCACCCTGGGCTTCACATTCTTTTCGTACTCTGCTAATGATATCGGCAACCAGTTTCTCTTCTTTTTCCCTCTGTTCTTCCAATTGCATTCTTAATTTCGTGTTCTCTATTGCTTTAGGGTTCTCAATAGTTTCTACTATTTCTTCTTTAATGCTGATATTCAGTTCCTCGTGTTGTTCCATATTGTCGGAATGCCTCGCGCTTATGTGACCCGTATATCCTTTCCTGCTCTTGAAAAATACATTACAATGGGTGCATTTAAATAAGGGGGAGGGTTCACCATATTGTTCACGTGCAATTTGTATTTATGCCTGTACCAGTGGGTTCGACTGGCTAGGACTTCGCCGCACAATTTACAAACTACACTACCGTCGTGACGAGTGAGATACTCTAACAGTTCGTTCTTCTTCTTGTCGTAAGTCTCGCTTTCCATTGTATTATCGAGCATGGCATTATCTTCGTCAGTTAGAAAATGTACTCCCGCTGAATCCTCCATATTCTTATCGTAATTATGATCGTCGTGTTCTGCATAATTTTCTAATAACATATTTCGTGCGGCTTCTGTTGAGAAATAATGACTGTGCCTTGATGCTTTGTTGGTAAAACTTCTACCGTAATGGACGTCTGAAGGTTCGAATGGTTTTGATTATTTTCTTGACAATCGCGTTGATCTTCTGGAAATAAAAAATGAGATATTATAATAATTAGGAGGTCTCTGATAGTAAAAAAAAATCATCCGAACGATTTCTGGAGAAAAGCTGAAGAGCACGCAAGGAAAAGGTACCTATCTGTTGGACAATATTATGCAAGAAAATGTTATAATTTCCGAGCGGTTTTAATTATAATTGGTGGCAGATCTAATAAGCCCCAAAACCAGCACCAAATATGTACAAAATGTTTTATTGCAAAATATTAAGCCCACATTACATGAATATTTGGGTACTTTTAAGTGAGTGAAATAAGATAATAAAATATATAATAATAAATTAATTCGGTTAGGTACTGCAAAAAAAAAAGGTAAACAATTTAACTTCTATATACTAATCAATTACAAAAACACACGTTTATGAGATACCGCGAAACATGAAATGGCGTGTAAAAATATGGAAAAAAGAGTTAGAAAAAAAAAACCTGGGAATGATGATAAGCACGAATAAAACGAAAATAACAATAATAAAAAAGAAACAGAATGAAAGGATGAGAAATATGGAAATAAATGCCGAGGACATAATTGAATTTGAAACAGCAGACGGAAGAATAAAAACAGAGATAATATAGCTCACAGAATTAAGAAGGCAAAGTATTAGGCAATCAATAATACCATACTAAGCAAAAGATAAATAGAGAAACAAGTAGGTAAAATTAAAAGCATAAACACAATAGTAAGACCAATACTAACATATGCAAATGGAACATGGGCAATAAATGAAACTTGACTTTTTTAAGAATTGAGGAAAAGATCAGATAAGAATAGAATATTAAATTGAAGTATAATATTCGGGCATTTAGTAAGAAAAGAAGATAGTTCACTGACAAGGAAGTTAATAGAATCTATCGGAAAAGCAAATGAAAAAAGGACGACCCAGAAGGAAATGGCTACAAAAGATTGAAAAGATAGGAACAGGGGTAAATTGATACACGTTATGAAGTTTCCATGTTGTTTCCATGCCTTGCGGAAAACCGTAAAGCATGGAAAGACTGGACCGATCCAATATCCTAATAATGGGCACAAGGATAAGAGGACAACAAGAACAAAAAAATACTTAGATGGTTTGTGATTTGTAGCTGCTTGATTAGGGAAGAAATACATGACTGGGATACAAGCAGTTGATAACAATTTATTTTTACAGAAACTATATTAAATCATGAAGATTATTATGAGATTCTTTGAAAAAAACTTTCTTCATAGTTTCTTATAATACAACGTGACTCAAATAAGACCGTACACTATATATATATGAGCCATTAAAATGATATAAGCCAATTCATGTAATTAAAACTTTGCTGCTGTTAATGTATAAAGCGCGCCACAAATTTCAAGATCTACTCACAATGCAAGTAAAAAGCACTGATTCGCCCTCAATCCCAGAGTTCGACACAAAAAGCTATTCTAATAGCTAAATGATAAACTACATATTTTATGTTGGAGCTCCTTTGACTTCTGCTATAACCTATCCAATCTATTGGGCATAATGGCCATTAATTTGAATTATATTTGTTTTAGGATATGATCTTGAAAAATGTGGCATTTTATGATTATTATATATAAGTCCGGCTGATGGTCTAGTGGCTTACACGCTTGGCTATCAGTCGCGGAGTCTTCGGTTCGAGCCCGACGGACTACTCTCAGAGTGAGGTTTTCATGATTTTCCTCACTCCTTGGCGAATGCTGCGAGACGAACATCTTAAGTCGCTCCAAGGCGTAATAATAACAGGAATTATTATTATTATTATATCTAAAACAACCCACATAAATGTTATATGAAGTTGATATTTTATCCAGGAAACCATTCGTGATGCATTCATGATGTACCGGCTACATCGATTTTATATATTGACGTACAGGAGATGTAAAATAGAAATGTAAATGCGATAATCCATTATTTATATGCCTGCGATATACCTGATACAGAACACAAACTATATAACAATTCTATGTATCTGGTATATAAACATATTATATTTAAATGGTGAGGATGTAAGACAGATACAGTGAAATACGATATCTATATTTATATGCTGTTATGGTAGCTGATATAAAATCAGGGGAACATAAACTATGTAACAATTTGTGCGTATGGTACATATTTTTTTCTCGAATGTGGCGTCACCTAGAGATTTCATACACCCAAGAGCCGATTGGCACCTTCAATTCTTGCCTATGTCGTTAGATCTAGAATGGTCTAGAATATTGTTGCAACAACGTGTATGAGCTTGTGTGCATCGAATATATCTAGTGATAACTTGAGGGGGTATTGCCATCAATGCCAAGCCAATATATTTTTAAATATGGTATTCGAATATCATATAATTAATAACCAAAATGGAATTTGAATGTGTAGCTGCAGAAATAGTCAGGCCTTTTCTGAACAACGATGAACGAGAACGGTGTACAAAATTATGTATGTATGTATTTTTACTTAATCATTAAAACTAGTTTCATATAACTTGTGTTATTTTCTATACATTTTTTTTTGTTTGGTTTTAGATTGAAACTGTGTTCTGCAACTGCTTCTGGCCGACGTATCATTCTCGCTCGTATGAGATATCTTTGAAGTAGCTACTTATGTTGTGATTA
The DNA here is from genome assembly GCA_004143645.1 of Protaetia brevitarsis. NCBI lineage: Eukaryota > Metazoa > Arthropoda > Insecta > Coleoptera > Scarabaeidae > Protaetia > Protaetia brevitarsis. The sequence continues at coordinate 50,867 of RXPK01003327.1, forward strand.
AACCACAGTTTCAGCTGTACAGCAACATTAGTAGCAATATCTAAAGATGTCTCATTCAAGTGAGGACGAAATGTCGGTCACAGGTATTTGCAGGACACGGTTTCAACCCGGAAACCGAGTCATCGTGTCGATGTAACGTTGATATTGCCAGCATATACCTATTCAATATCGCCGGCATATACTTATTCAATATCGCGGCATATACCTCATTCAATATCACCGGCATATACCTATTCAATATCACCGGCATATACCTATTCAATATCGCCGGCATATACCTATTCAATATCGCCGGCATATACCTATTCAATATCGCCAGCATATACCTATTTAATATCGCTAGTATATTCTCAGAATGTGTACTTCTTGCGGACATAAGTCTCAACATGTAAGGCGCATGCATGTTACTGAGTACATCACCAAGCTTGCGATATGTACATATCTACATCGCAGCGATGTACCTGATACATAACTTGGTTTCTTGGGTAACCCTCAGACAACAACATACTTTTTTTGGGACAAGCATTACAATAAGAACGGTGTAATATATGGTCCCATGTTGACATTTACTACAGTTAATAATATTATACCGGCCTATGAAGTACCTACTTTTGGACGGTGATGAATACCACAGGAATATACAGCTCGGGAATAGAAATTGTTACGGTGCCTAGCCTAAACTCAATGTATTAATAAGCGTACACAGTTATCGAATCGTAATCGCTAACTCTTTCTATTTTCAAAAAAAAAAACGTATTAGTTTTGTATTTTATGATCTGATACTTACATATGCTTACTAATTTGCAGCTTCATTTAGTTATATCGTATTTAGTATATTAAGCTGACTTGAAAGTCAGTTTTTTTGGTAGAAAATTCATTAGATTTATTTAAAAATAATTATCTACAGTATCCTGCATGAGTCGTCATAAATGTTTAGTATGAATTGAAAAGGCTTTGCGTGAGGTTTAATTTAGAATAAGCAAAGATATGTGCAGCCTGGTATTTAAAAAATCAAGTTACCTTGGATTAAGCAAATGTTCAGGACTATAGTGGACACGTGTATGTAATTATATTAATTTTAGTTCCACTATGCTAAGCTAAGTATGCATGTATGATATCTAAAACAAATTACAGTTAGACATATAGTATACCTTGTATAAAGTGATGTTGTTTATCTTCGTAGAATTTAAAAATGGTATAATATGCAGGGAGTTCCATTTAAAATAATGTAGTAACTAATGCGTTTGCCTACTTTTGAAATAACCTGTATAGTCAAAAATATTTTTAAGCTATACAGCATTGTTGTGTGTCATTTTTGTACTTATAAGAAACTTTTTTCCTAAAATCAAAGACCCATCAGTCTTCGATGGGACACTCCTTACAACGACACCGCGTACGCAAAGCTCCATGTCCTGCTTATGACTTTCAATGTTGGCCGCTGCTATTGAACCATCTCGAAATAGTCCACGGGATTACCAATCTTGTCTAATTGAATATTTTGAAAATTATTTTTTGACATGTTTGGGTTTTATGACGACAATAACCCAGAATTACGACAATTATTACTACATAATCAGGGCAAGGAAATTCGCGTATGCGACGAACATTGCACATACAAGAGCATACAATTGTATGGTTGCCCATGTAAATGTTCTAGCGAAATTTACCTGGTAAAATCTGCAACAGACCTATATAAAAATTATATGCACAAATTATTTAAGTCGTGTCTGCTAGGACTATCAAGTACCTCTGTATTTTTGCAATAGTCTGTGCATTGACGGCGCTCTTAGATCTATCTGTTATTAATATGGTATGGCAATAAAAATATTCCCATTCAGGCTTTAATTGAACAGTATTAAAGGTTATCGCACATTAGCCCGCCACATTAACTCTATCCGGCTTTTGACAAAACGTATCGTCCTGTGCTGTGATGGACTAATGTACGGCAACCTTAATTCACAAAATGATTTAATAATAACTGTTTTAAATGCGATTTAGTCGCTATAAGAAGGAAAAGTATATGATTATATTATTTAATGCCAGTTTCCATTATAATTTAAAAAGTTTAAAATTCCTAAGCACAATGTTAGTATTCTCAAAATTTTCTTTTGTTAATTCAGCTCTCCTGCACATCAATATAGGTCTATACATTGAAAATATTCTTTCTACGTCGCAACTAGTAACTGAAACGAAATTATAAAGTAACGGTGTTAACAATATGTCGGGCAATGAGAGAATTGTAAACTAATGTTATAACATCATCAACAATCCGTCTTCATTAGTTGAAATGATCATGGACAAAAATTGATTAGATGGATTAAAATTACACCATTCGATTAAAAATAAGAAAGGGTATACTGGTTGAGTTTTTTATCTTGAGACAATCAAATCAAAAAAAGATCTTAATAAGACTTGTTATGATGTAGGAGGCTCACTGAATAGTGCCAAACTCGATCTCCCACCTCACCCCACAGAGTGGGAGGGGGGACAACTTTGAAATCTTAAATGGGAAGCCCCATTTCGTATTGCAGATTCAGATACGCCATCAAGTATGTAGTATTTATTTGAAACTTTTTTTTCGATTCGTAACAGATTGCGCTGTAATCGCAAAAAAAAAACATGATTGTGAACGTTTAGAAAAAATACACAAAAAAGAGAAGTAAGCAAACATGATTTTGTGTTTTTTTTTTTTTATTTTAACATTAAATAACATTTCAAAAAGCCATTCAACAACGAAGAACTTTACTTTATCATACCCATTTCAGAAAATGTGTTCGAAAATGTGCCCTTCCACTTCGATACATTTATTTATTCGCAATTGCAATGATTGCACACAACTGAGAAGTGTTTCCAGCGTAATCCTTGAACAAGCGTTGGTGATTCGCTCAATCATGTTTTCCTTCGTGGTTGACACTTCTGTATAAACTTCAGACTTTAAGTGGCCCCACAAAAAGAAGCCAGGGGAAGTAAAATCTGGCGATCTTGCAGGCCAAGACACTGGACCACCTCTTCCGATCCATCGACGATTGTAGGCTCGATCGAATACTTCTCGTGCTATTCTTGAATAATGTGCTGGACAACCGTCATGTTGGAACCACATTGTTTGTCGTACGTCCAAGAAAAGGTCTTCAAGTAACACTGGAAGTTCGTTCTGCAAGATGTTTCCATATTTTTCACCATTTAAGTTTCCGTCGATGAAATATGGACCAATAAGCTTATTGCCAATTATTCCACACCAAACATTTACGTTCCAAGGATGTTGATGTTCAACTTGGCGCAACCAATGGGGATTTTCGATACTCCAGTATTGCATGTTGTGCCAATTTACCGTACCGTGATATGTGAATGTCGCCTCGTCAGAAAATAACACTCGAGCAAAAAAATTGGGATTATCTTGTATCCGTTGAAGCGCCCGTGGACAAAATCGCACTCGATTTTGAAAAACATCGCCATAAAGTTCTTGATGCATGGAAGCTCTAAATGGATGATATTTCCTAGCATTTCAATATTTGACAGAGTGAACTGAGAAATTCCTGATCCGCGAGCTATTTCTTGAGTACTGTAACGTTTTTCGGTTCTTAAAACGTTGTCGGGGTTTTAGAAAAACACACAGGCGATATATTTACATTCACTTATTCTATTAACACTATTACGGTAATTAAAATCTATTAAAAATGCTTATTAACTATATCACTTAACCACTAATGTCTCTATTTATGTAAACGATATTTATATTACATGTACTAATTCAATCGCGACCGCACTATCGAACTCGTATCGATTGACTGCCTCCTGGCCAACCCGACGCGTTATTTATAGCTGGCGCGAACGTCCAGATTGTTCGAGGGCCTTCTAGAACGTCCTCGAAGATTCTGGAGAATATTCTCGAATCTTCGACCCGGTGCTGCCCTCTGTTATTCGTCGTAGGTAGTTCTTCTTCCGCTATGCTAGCGCCATCTAGGGACGCCTATCGGAACCGCCAGTTGAAAGTTGGCGCTCGTTACACTGCTCCCTCCTTAGATCTGTTCCGTCCCGGAACAGGAACTATCACCTCCATGAAGATACGAACAGTTCTCTCCATTCCTACACGACGAGGTCCGGAAGAAATAGCACGCTACCGTCCGTCGCCTCCCTTCTGCTGACCGCGGGTTGTAGCTGCATACTAGGAACTCTATTCCAGTATATCGGAAAATTTCTTCGAGCATGTTCCTTACGACCCTCCAGTCCAAGCCATCCAATCCACAGCCTATTTTTGGCACCCTGATCTTATTGATCTCCAGCTCCAACAGCTGCTCTCTTAAACTTATCAGGCTGTCCCACATCGTCCGGTAGGTTGGCTTGCCAACTGAGGCTTCTTTGGTCACCAAGTAGAATAAAGGCCGTTTCTTTCTTGGCAAGTGGAGAGCCTTGCCCACCTCAGGGTTCTGGCTTCGGAGATCTTGGACACCACCAAATTTCTTCTTGAAGACGGTAGCTATCCCCTTGTCCATTCTTAAATCTTGGGCAACACAATGTGCTAACGCGCACCCTTCAGGAGCCAAAAACAAATCCTCCTGAATCTCCGTTGTTACACCATGACGCACTTTGCGGCCATTCCATACTTGTCCATGAACTCCTCATAGCTGAGTTCTTCTTCGGGAGTCTACAAACTCGAACATCTGCTCGTCCTCTTGATTGTCCCCAAGATAAGGAGCTAGGCGATTAAAATGCACCACTCTTGCTTTACCATTGGGTTTCTTTCTGATGCGATAGATGACGTCATTAATTCGCTTTATTACTTCGTAAGGCCCGTCCCACGATCGTTGCAGCTTAGGTGAGAAGCCTCGACGTCGCTGAGGATTGAACAGCCAGACCAGGTCTCCAGGCTGATATCCGCCTTCATTCGCTCTGATGTCGTAGTGTTCCTTCATGCGGTCGCTTGCTTCATGGATATTCGCCCTCACCCGATCGTGAATATCATCCATTCGCCTCCGCAAGTTCGAAACATAGTCATCTCCAACCACTTCTTCATTCGGTTTAAAGCCGAACTTAAGATCGCATGGTAAGCGCAGTTCTCGTCCAAAAAGCACACTAGATGGACTTTGGCCAGTGGTTTCGTGGACCGATGCTCTATACGCCAGCAAGAATAGATGTAGCTGCTGGTCCCAATCTCGCTGGTGGTCTGCGACAACTTTTGATAGATACTTGATAACTGTCCTGTTCATGCGCTCCACCATGCCATCTGATTGCGGGTGCAAGGCAGTTGTTCGGGTCTTGCGAATACCCAATATTTTGCACATCTCTTGAACACTGCTGATTCAAAATTCGTCCCTGGTCGGAGTGAAGTTCAAGCGGCACACCAACCGACTGAAAGTTCTGAAAACTAAAAGTGTCAGCCACTGTAACAGCTTCCTGATTTGGTAATGCGTAAGCTTCCACCCATTTGCTGAAGTAGTCTACTGCAACCAAGATGTATTTATTCCAAATTCCGTCGTGGGAAATGGTCCGGCAACATCAATCGCAATCTTTCAAAAGGACTGCCAACGTTGTATTGCTTCATAGGGGCCCTCTTCCTTTGGGAAGGTCCATTGGCAGCGCGCAAGTTGTACATCTCCGGCACCAGTCTTTCACGTCATTCTTGCAATTAACCCAATAGAATCGCTCTCTGACCTTCTCTATAGTCTTCCGGACTCCAAGATGCCCTCCCGATGTTCCATCATGAAGAAGATTTAAAACTTCGGGAATTCTTGCTTTCGGAACCACAATCTGAAGTCTGCTATTGGTCCCAGCTTCGTCTTCTAACACTCGTCTGAGAAGACCATTTTCCATTACCAAAGAGCCCCACTGAGCCCAATACGATTTTAGCTCTCGCGAATATGGTGCTACCGTTTCCCAGTTAGGCCGCGCTTCTTGCATCTTCCACCCCACACCTGACACCAATTGTAACGTTTTTCGGTTCTTAAAACGTTGTCGGGGTTTTAGAAAAACACACAGGCGATATATTTACATTCACTTATTCTATTAACACTATTACGGTAATTAAAATCTATTAAAAATGCTTATTAACTATATCACTTAACCACTAATGTCTCTATTTATGTAAACGATATTTATATTACATGTACTAATTCAATCGCGACCGCACTATCGAACTCGTATCGATTGACTGCCTCCTGGCCAACCCGACGCGTTATTTATAGCTGGCGCGAACGTCCAGATTGTTCGAGGGCCTTCTAGAACGTCCTCGAAGATTCTGGAGAATATTCTCGAATCTTCGACCCGGTGCTGCCCTCTGTTATTCGTCGTAGGTAGTTCTTCTTCCGCTATGCTAGCGCCATCTAGGGACGCCTATCGGAACCGCCAGTTGAAAAGTTGGCGCTCGTTACAGTACTAATGTGCGGATTATTAGCTACTGCAGCTAATACCGCGATTTCATTATTTTCTCCAGCAATTGTTTTTCGGCGATTACGGTTTCTTGGCTGTACAGTTCCCTTGCTAGAGAACTGTTGAACGACTCGGTAAAAAGAAGCGCGCGATCGCACCTTGACGGGAAAACGTTATGAATAAAGATTAACAGCATCATCGATATTCCTACCACTTTCTCCATAGATGTAAATCATTTCAATTCTCTCTTGTAATGTTATAGCCTCCATTACTGTTCAAATATTCAACACTAACTAATTTGTATTGGAATAATAATTAATAATCTAAAACGAGATCGGACAATGTGTAAGTATTCACAGCTTGCCAAGTACTGAATAAAGTACGGTTGAAGTGAAGGAGCACAGCTTCGAACACATGGCTTTTTGAAATGTTAGTTTATGTTAAAAAAAAACACATAATCATGTTTGCTTGCTTCTCTTTTTTGTGTATTTTTTCTAGATGTTCACAATCATGTTTTTTGCGATTATAGCGCAATCTGTTGCGAATCGAAAAAAGTTTCAAACAAAAACTACATACTTAATGGCGTAGAATTCGAATCTGCAATACAAAATGGGGGTTCCCATTTAAGGTTTCTAAGTTGTACCCCCTCCCACTCTGGGAGGGAGGGAAGGAGGTGAGGAGGAGAGGGGGGTATCGAGTTCGGCACCATTCAGGGCGCCCCCTACATTATAACTCGTTATTAAGATGTTTTTTTGATTTGATGCAGTGTTTTAGAGATATTCCGTTGTCTCAAGATAACAACCTCACCCTGTATAATATACCGTGTGTATGGGAAGTCAGTTCCAAGGCTACCAAGCCTTTATATATATATATAAATCTTATAGAACATATAAAAAGAACTACGAAACTAGATTGACAATTCATTTTATTAGAGGTAGATTTTTATTAATAAATGAAAAGTACAATAAACATAAACAATTTTATTCTTATTAAGATATAAACTTTGTGAAAGAAGAAAAAAATATTAATAATATACATATTCTGCACCATTTAATAACAGTGTATAAAACTAAATTATACATCTATCAGTAGCCAATTACAACTATATTTTTCACTAATAATTAAAAGCAAAAAAGTAAAAAATTTAAAGCACTTTCATTCACTAAATGTTATTGTATAGAAACGGAAACATCCATAAAGACAACAGTTAAAGATATTTAAATACTCAAATATTATCCAATATTAAATTATTGCCTTCAAGAAAATATATTTTGATTGTCAATTAGTATTAGGTACAAGTCTTTCCTAGTAATTGCTTGGTGAATATTAATTTTACTCATACTTGAGTTTTTAAATATTCATTTTTTTTTTAAATATTTTGCAAATGTAATAACATTTTATAAAGTCGCTTTTATATATTTATGTTACATTGTATAAATATATGTATGAAGATATAGAAAAATCTTGTAAATTCTTAGACAAATATATTTTTCTCTCTATTTTTAATATAAAATTCATAACAATATGCAAATTTGAAATTTGCGTTGTTGTAGATTTCTAAGTCACGAACTACTCTCTAGATAACGTTAGTATATAAATTTCTAAAATAATTGCACTTATTATAAGCCTTAAAAATAAGGTCAGCGGATTCTGTTTATTGTTCAGATACAGTCCGGACCTAACTTGGAAGAACTGTGATAAACTGGCCTTGGCCTTTAACAAACGTTAAAACAAAAATAAAACAAAACAAAAAATCTTACTATCACAAAGTGATTTGATTTTTTTTGTGCTACGTGTGAAATGAAAATAGAAATCTTCGCATTCTGTCGTGTCCCTTTTAACGATATTTTATATCGTATAAAATTTTGTTATTAGTTGTATACCTCTTAACGGTAATTTTGACTTGTAAATGAAAAGTGTAAACATAATAACTAGAAATTATATACATAATCCCAGAAAACTGTGGGTACTTTGATTATATACAGCATGATTTTAAAATAATAAAGCTATTTAAAGAAATATTTTCAAATAGTGTACATTAATTGACTGCTGTGAGTACTGTTTCAGGTTGTTCCATTCATTCGCTTAGTAATTGTTCGAATTACTTATAAACAAATCATACTGTATAAAATACATAAACAATAAAATAAGAATCACATACACGTGTATATAAAACAAAAGACGATCAAAAGTGGGAAGCGAAAAAAATAAATAGAATTTTGATAATTTTACTATGAGATAAAAAAGGATTTTAAATTCACCCAACACCTAACATTACATAATATTACAATATATTACAAATTTGTGCGTTTAATCGGCATTAAAAACAAATAAAATTGTTTTAAACTTATATATGTATATATATTATTTATAAATGTGCAGTCAATATATATATATATAGTATAATATGTAAATATATTTATAATAAACTATAAACTAGGAGAAATTTGTAAATAGATTATATGTAAATGAGATAATAACTTGTTATAAACAACGAAAAAATAATCTGCTGTCAATGGTACTTTCTCTGTACTCCCTTATTTCGTTAATTATTTACAGTTTAATGCCATTTGTTCCAAATTTATGTCGCATACCTGTACAATGTCGTTCGCAAGAAGAAAGCTACAATTATTGTGTATATTGTTTGTACCTCACAATTTTAGTTCGAAATTTTTAATTTAATTTCCTATTTTTGATAGAGCCCTAATGCTCGCGAAGTCCTCAAAATACAAATCGGCATTACACGACCTTTTGAATTATTATACATGACTAGTTTCTTTTCCACCAAGCAGTATTGCTAAATCTTCTTGGAACATCCTCAGGGACTTAAAAATTTGAAACAGCAATCGATTAGGTTCCATTTATATTGTTTTTTGTCTATTAAATATTTGCTTTATATATTTTAAATGTTTACAAAATAAGAATAGAAAACGTGAAATAGAATTAATAACAGAATATTTGCAAATCCCTTACCTTAAAAAAAAAATCCAAACCAAATATTATAAACTTTAAAAAATAAAAACCAATAAACTAGTACGATAAGATAAAATATTAGACGAATTTGGATTATTAGTATTTGATACTGCTTTGCAGTGAGAAGTTAATTAGTTAATAGAAATTAATAAAATAATATAATAATAAAAACTAAATAATTAGAAACCTTCTGAAGGTTCTTTTTTAACCAAAAATAATAATAAACAATTTTGGTTAATCACATTTTAGGTTACTAGTAAAAACTAATAATAGTAATAATAATATTGTACTTAGAGCTTTAAATTCGCCTATATGTACATATATCAATATTATGTTTCTCTAAGTTCCTTTCCTTTTTACAACTTCGAAAATGTTTCCTTCTACGTTAGAGACAGAATTTCCTGTGCGAAATAAACGATAAATACTTTTTAAATCCCTATTAAACACAGGATTGTAATAAAAAATAAATAGCACCAAGTACGAAATCATTCCTTTTTTCGCGTACCAGCGCAATTACTATTTGCAACCGTTCTGTAACGTATCAATTTTCCTTTTTCTTGCTATTGTTGGAGAAAAAACCCCATCGGAAAGACGCAATCTTTTGGCATGAAACAATCATGAACTGTCTTCATGTGATTCTTCATCTTATCAGGCCTAGAGAACTCCTTATGGCAAACCGGACAGGGAAATACCTTTCGCTGGTGTCCTTCGTGATATAAGAAAGCGTGACGTTGGAAGCTATACTTGTTTTTGAAGGTTTTCTGTACGTCAACTTTTGCGCATTCCGTACATTGATAGACCCCCTCGCTTATCGACGCATATCTGAACAAATTCAATCCCCTCACCGACATTTCCGTTAGCTGTTCCGCCGGATCTTGGCTTTGAGAGGTCGCTCTGCGCCTCGCTCGACGTTTCACTGGCTGACGACCAGAGGGCGCGCTCATGGTATTATTCATCTGTGTTGTACTAGTGGATGGAGTTGTGGAATTGTTGTTATTATTATTATTGTTTATATTGTCCGTAGAATTAATAGAAGTCGGCGTGGTAGTAGCAGGCGAGTCTGAGCTGGCATTTGTCGATAATTCGTCTAGATTCAGTTCTATTTTCGGCGTGAGTAGCTTCTGGGTTGACGTGGAATCTGCGAAATATAAAACGAATAATGTTAAGCATATTTCTGCTTGCAGAAGTATGTATTATAAGTAACACTAAAATACATAAAAATGGTACATTGAAATTAAAATGCACGTAATAAATAATAACGGATAATCTCATTTATAATGTAACTACGCGAAGAAATTTAGCGGAAAACTTAAATATACGAGAAAAAAAGTGAATAATTGCGATCGTATAATACATTTTGTTTTATCTAGAATTGATATTGCAATCTATGAAGCAGAATATGGAAGATTACTGCGTGTATGTGCAAAAGAAATGCTTAATATGTCCTCAAGAAGGACGTATGTATGTGGGTCCATATTAACAATGGAGTTAAATTAATCAGTCTAAATACTCCACAATTACGGTATATTTTATACAACCGATGCTCACCACATCATCAGACTTAAAAGGTAATGATATATAAAAGAATTGTGGAGAAAATGAATTAATAAATTATGAAAATTCATTTCAGGCATATTAAATCGATTATTATAATCTAATTACCAAATGCAATAATGATTCAATTTAATAGAAAAGCCTGTAGGTTACAATGTCAATTTAACTTTTGCTTTTATATATCTGACTAATTCACTCTCGACAATTCTTTATATAGTTACCTCCCAAATGTTATAGGCACTTTAAAATTTGTACAAATAATCAGAGCAAAATGAGTAAAAAAAAAATGAAACTTAAGCCTAAGTACATTATAAGCAATCTTTTTATTAAACAATATTAATAATTTATTAACTGCTGTGTGCTTTTAACACAGTTGCAATAGTTTTTCCCTGGTAGGGGAAAACTGGCGTCGCAGAAACGTGAAAATACATAAAAATTTAATACAAAAAAAAAAAGAATTGCATAACCCGTTAAATATCTGCCGCAGAAATAATGCAAAAACAGGAAATCCATTGGTCTCATCTAAAGGTGCCTATAATATTTGGTAGTAACTGCATATTATTACTTTTTAGGCTTGATGATGTGGTGAGGCACGAAATCGGTCGCATGAATTTTGGGGAACTTTGTTAATTTAACACCATTGTCGAAATGTTTTCTTTGCTACCTACATGTTTTTACCATGCGAATATCAATATCAATAGTAGAAAATCTCCAAGTGATTTTAATTTATTTTTGAAGGTTTAAATCTATAAATTTAATTGAATGTAAACATAATGCATCCTAAGCACCAAATATTTTTAAAATAAGCATTATTTATTAGTACTTAGATACATGAAGTAGGAGTGACATCATCAAGTTATTGTAAAATGTCTATTTTTATTAATTTAATTTTTATACAGATGATTTTTAATTTTATAGCTAATTAGGAAAGAATTGTCTGTATTGAATGTAAACATAATGCATCCTAAGCACCAAATATTTTTAAAATAAGCATTATTTATTAGTACTTAGATACATGAAGTAGGAGTGACATCATCAAGTTATTGTAAAAAGTCTATTTTTATTAATTTAATTTTTATACAGATGATTTTTAATTTTATAGCTAATTAGGAAAGAATTGTCTATATTGCCGATTTAAAAAAAAACATGAAAAATAGAAATACTATCCTGAATCGTTTGTAAAAAGCTTTCTCCCAAGTTTTATTCTTATAGAGGTATTCATATAGGAGTCCACTGATGCTCAATTCATATGATTAGAATTTCCAATTGTGTGAGACAAATTTCCAGATCTAAACACCATTGAAATGCTCCTACACAAATTACTAGTTTTTGATTACTTTGCTTACACGAACAATAACAATAATAATAGAACAGAAAATCAGTTTTTATATCATTTTATAAAACAAAATGTAATTTCCGAAATACCTATCTAATCTATACGTACTCTCTACAAAATAAAGGAATAATTCAAAAAGAAAGGCTCTCATGAAGTTATAAAACTTTATTTAAATAATAGAAAAACAATCTAATCGAAACAAAACTACTGATTCTATTTTTATCCAAAGGTAACTGAAACTATTAAAAATGCTATTAAATATGTACAAAATAATAATAAAAAAAACTACTAAACTAAATACGATAAATCAGTGGCTTACACACAAAAATTTTCGAATTTGATAAATTACCTGATTTCGGAAATTCCTCTTCCTAAAAGCAGCGTTAAAAAGAAATTTTTGGTTGTCTTTGGAAAAAAAAGATGGCAAGTTAGGAAAAATGTATATATAAAACAATTTATTGCTTGTAAAAATAGTTATAACTATATATACATAATTAGTATAAATGCTAAAAACTTACTGTATAGTTAACATTGGTATATAAATTGATCAAATACCTTAATAATTGGTATTTATATTATACAGGTAAACATGATATATATATAAAAAAAGAAACTAGTAACAAATAAATATTTTAGTTAGTATTATTGGCATAATCAGACTTATACAGAATAATAGTATTTGAATGTACATTAAGTGAATCAATACAAATACATAAATGTAAAACAAGCTACAGACCATTGTTTTTTTTAAATATTTCAGGTTGGGTTAAATCCTTGTACATAAAGTCTTTTTCCCTTCCAACTATGCAAGATAGAAGGTACGCAAATAAGTTAAGTATTATAAAGAATGGCACAAAAACAATAAGTACAAATTTCAAAATAGATAATGAAAAGTAAAGTATTGGCAAGTTGAAAGTTAATATCAATTTGATATATTGAGTAAATATTCATTTTAAATTTTCACAGAAAAACATGACCTTAAATATTTCGTATTTTCCAACAATCACTAACAAACGGTCACAGTCAACAAGGTAAATAAATTTTATATAAAAATATACATTTCATTAATTTTCATTGCTTTTTAGATAAATACATTGTTCTTTTATAAACAGTGGTGGTTACATAAGCGAAAATATTTTACTATTTGTTGCTATAGCAACACGTTTTACACCTATTTAGGCATACTGGTTATAACATCCAGTATATAATGGTGATTGTTTGGAAGCAGTATGTTTGGATGTGAAATGCTTCCAGGACGGAATTACAATCCTGGTCGAAGTTATTGTCCATAAATTTTAAGAATATTGATAAGGAATTATGTAGCGTTTTATACCCAGTAAACTTTGAATTACGTAACTTATCGTTTTTGATAAAACGCTGTATTGTAATAGTAGTACAAACGTACCCGTAAATAGATCTAAAAACAGTTTTTATAGGTGGAATACAGCAAGTCATTTGTTCAGATCGAATATGTCTTTCATTTATTTTGGTGTATGCAAATCTGTGTATGTCCTGATTAATATTCAATAAAAAAAGAAAAAAACATTAAAAGTTACTTTCGATATAATTTTATGCTTTAATATTCAAATATTATAAGTACCTTGGGGTTTATATTTCTTAAATAAAATATTTTAACATGGCTTATGATTAAAACCATTTAGGTAGATCTTCGCTAGAACAGCATGTAGGACAAAGCATGTCATTTGTGAAAATATCCTATGAAAACATCTTTGAATGTAGCTCCTTTTAATAACATTCCTCAACAAATTTAAATATTTCTCTCAAAAAATCATAAACTAATTCACATTTAATAAAATTTAATATAGGTATATTAAACATTAAAACCTTTATTTAATTATATTAGTTTTTGTTACATGCCATTTTCTTTTCCTTTTATGTAACCACCACTTTACTAATGATATGTATATATGCCTTCTTTAAAATGTTAAAAAATATACGTCACTTATATAGACACTATATTTCTCTTCACGAAGGATCATAAATATAGCTAAGGCACAATATTTTGCTGTTTGTGTATAATCTTCAAATGAGCGAGCATATTGTCTTTCCTAGTAAAGTCTTTCATACAAATCGGACACGAGAATAGCTTAACGTCCAAACGGTGCGACGTCATATAATGTCTGCAGAAATTGCTGATGTGAGTATATACTCTATCACAAACTGTGCAACGATACAAATTGTCCTTCTCGCGAACACAAAAGTCCCTGGCCGACTTGTCCGGATCGCTGATTTTCTTGTTCGACTTTTCAAATTTGGCCGGTTTTATGTCGAACGCCGAATCGTCTAAAATAATCTCGAAATTCGCGTCCTCCTCGAAGTCGTAGCAACTGGCGTTGGAGTTTTTCACTTTCTTCGCCGCGTTACTGCTAGTGTTACTGTTTTGGTCCATCACGTTATCTAAGAAGGCTTTGGGATCTAGTTTTATGTCGATGCCGTCGTAGTTGGCATCGACCTCTTGCACATCGTTATCGTTCTCTTCTTCAATTTCCGTATCCGACATTGTCATATCTGTATAGGGGAGGTTGTACTCTTCATGCAGGGACGTATTAAAGTCTATGCAACGTATATTTGGCGATTTTTCTTTATCATCTGTAACAGGGCAGTAAAAATATTTAGTGTAAAAATTGGCCAAGGAAGCAATGAAAATATGTTATATATTAAATTTAAATGAAATTCTGCCATGCCAATTTCGTCTTAACCTAAGTGTTAGAAAAATTTAAATTACATTAAAGATAAACATTCTAATAAATTAAATTGATTATATCGCATTTATAAAATGTGTGTTGTTTAGTGACACAATTTTTCTTAACGTTTCAAGTAATAGGTATTGTTTCTGTTAAGGTTATTGACACAGCTTAAATTATGTGTTGCGTCAATTCGGATGCCATCAGTAATATGCTTATGTGTGTATAATTTTGAATGAAGTAGTTTTTTAGTACTATTTTTAATGCGATATGACCGCTGTAACTATCGTTGTTATTCCCACTTTATTATAATAATAAATAAGTAAAATGAACCATTAAACAATTTGACACCCAAACAAATGATTTAATTTAACAGGTTCATATTAAAGATAACAAAAAAGGTATACCAAATCAAAATGCAGTAAACTAATTATATCCCAAACCAACACCACATAAACCAAATGAATTAGATATCAATAAAAATAAAATTAGTCTTGGAAAGATTGTGTTTGTGTGTTAAAAAGTATATTAATTTGTTAAAAGGGAAAAGCTATAGGGAACAAGCCGCGTGTTGCTGTAACAATAAAAGATAAAAAAAAAGAGTAAATGAACAACTGACATAAACATAAAATTGAAAATCGTTACAAGAAAATGCACACACGTGTGTACAACACAGAAAAAAAATCTGCAAATCTGGAACAACAATCTGGCTCATTCCTTCAATAACTCTTCCCTTAAGTGTTAAATTATAATAAGAGACTCACCTTTCTCTGAAAGTCATTTTAATTACCTGTTGCACTTTTGAATTTGCTCTATTACGACTAGCAAAAAAAAAACGAAACACTATTACCACTATAGCTTTTCCCCTTCACTTAAAATACTGATTAACATTGTCGAAACGAGAACCCTCACTACGTGATACGAACTAAAAAAGGTAAGACAATAATTTAAAGGAACTACGGATCTAGTCTATAATTTCTTTTAAATCGTTCCTCTAGAAAAATAAACTTTACTTTATAAATGTTCATCTTAAAAATTAACCTCCAATACAAAAATAATTCATTTCAAACATTTCATTTCCTTTATTTATTAATCAATCGTTAGTCATTAGTATATGGATTCGTCATAGCTTCACGAACCGAGCCTGTCATAGAAGCGTACATGTCCAAGTATTCCTCAAATAAAGTGTTTCACCTTGCAATTTCTATATTCTATATGTATATTGGATATATTTGATATTATACGAGTATATTCACCACCGAATTCATAAAAATCTACTAAACCAACCCAAGTGAAGCAGATAAATTTTATTTAGAGAGGTATCTAAATTCTGAAATGATTATGAAACTAATGCCTTAATATTAAATCCCAAATTATAATATTACACAAAACAACTGCATCTAAAAATATATACACTACTGTTTTTCAGTATTTTTTCTCGAAACCGATAAAATGCAAATAGAAAACCAAAGGTTAGTCAATAATTCATATTTGACTGTCAAATAAAAATATTGATGACGCCAGGCTAACTGTACAATACCCAAACTACGGGCTAGAATAATACCTAGTGTAAAAACAATTTGTAGCCTTTCAGCACTTGCAATTAACTGCAATTTTGGCAATTTCTTTTTTTTAGAAATTTTTAGAAAAACTTCCTTACATTCACCAAAAATTGTTTTGAATATATTTAAGAGAACATGTTTCGGCTCACAAATGTCATCTTCAGGCCTTAAAACATCATTGTACGAAATCTAAAAATTAAAAAATCAAAAATGGATATTAAAAAGAAACAGACCGTAGACAAAAGAGACAAACAAAAATAAAACAACAGATTAAAATTAAAATTAGGATGGAATCAGTCCATATCCGTGTCAACTATCTCACAGTTAATTTTAATAATAATAATTAATTTTAATATGTTGTTTTGCTTTTGATTGTCTCTTTTGTCTACCGTGTGTTTTTTGAATTTCCATTTTTGACTTATTAATTTTTAGATTTCGTACCATGACGTTTTAAGACCTGAAGATGGCATTCGAAACACGTTGTCTTAAATATATTTAAAAAACGTGTGGTGAATGTTTTTCTTCCTTTTATACATTATTACGTACCACATTCATGGATTTTGAACATACAAATATAGAATAGTTAAAAATAAGGGCGCCGAAGAAAAACAAAATTAAATGTCATTTGAACAGAGTAAGATTTGCCCCATACTCTTTCGATTCTTTATTTTACAAATGCACTCGCATCGTCAAACCGAATGATTTAAACAAAAATGTGCTTCAATCATCGATTAACCAAAATAAGTTTTTCATAACTGCCTTTTGCCAATAATTAATAACATTGATATAATCGGCAAGATTTTCCCAGCTTTGCTTCTCAATATGAAATAGTTACCGCATTTGCAAATAAGTTCTAATTATCCGTTTGAATTCCTTTCTACTAAACTAAACTAAGTATTAAATTAATACTGTAATATTACAAATTGGGAAAATGCAAGTATCTCGAGACATTCAAGGTGACGTGAATAAAAACATAACTACCACCAGATGTATGCAAATTACTTTATTTATACTATGGATAAATAAATAAGGAGAAGTTAGGGCTACACTTTTCACTTTTGAATTTTTCTAAATATTTGTAATGGCTTGCTTGGAACTTTAATTAAGTCACACGGAAGTATAGCCTTTCAACTACTTAGTACCTCATTTCAAATTTTTATTTCATTAAATACCTGCATACCAAAATTTGAAACTTCCTCAATTACAAAAAAAGCATGAACCGTTAGATAATAAAAATTTGCAAATGCCTATCGAACAAAATATGGCTCAAGTGTTGAGAATTTGCGTCTCATGCCTGCACTAAGCGAAAAGCACAATCTTAAATTTCTAACTGGTCTTTCGTATCGATGGTTCCGAACTTTTGAACTTCAGCTGTTTTTCGTTTTAGTGGTTTTTTTTCACATTTTATTGGTATCAAATTTCGCCAGAAACCATTCGCCATCTCTAACACCGTCTCATATTTGATTATGCCATCACCAAATTATCTGGCCAATCTGTTCAAAAAATACGCCTAACTTATTATCGCAAACAAAGTTTATGAATAAACATGGTTGCTAAAGGTAAAAACTTAATGAAAGGAAACTGACAGCATATTGAAAACTGTGAACATCTGATCGACAGCCAAGAGGTAGAATTCATTTTTTTTTCGATTATTTTTACTAAAAATGTCTATAAATCGTATTAATTGGTAATTTCACACTTGAATGGGTTTAGTTACTAAAGTCACTAAAAAATATGGTGAGAAATTTCAATTTTGCCACTATGGATAGATTTCTCAATTACTCCACAGTTCTAATGTACAAGTAGTAGGCTTATTTGCTTGCATCCCTTGCCCGCCGCTTTTTAACTAAAACTGTTGCCCCTGCAGTACCTTTGGAACTAGGACAGATAGTGACCACCTGTATATAAAGTTATATCGCTCAAGAGAGGCCTTTCAAAAGGCATGAATCAATAGATGGCGCCGTCTGTTAAACACACTTGTTGGAATATAGCTAAATCTATACGAATGATTGTAGACATGTTGTTCTAGGCAACAAAGGGTTTTGAGGTTTTAATTTTACTTAATAAAGCGTACAAACCGAGATACAACTGCTGAAAAAATATACCTTTTGTAAGTTTTAAACAATTTAACACCTAAGTAGTAATGTAAGGACTCTTCCTGCTGAATTACACATTTTAATTATCAATAAGTTTGTTCGCGTCGCATGAACTATTTGCACTATTATGCTACTTAAAGTGCATAATAGTGCAAATAGTTCATGCGACGCGAACAAACTTAATAATAACTACGGAGTGTAAAATTATTTTTTGAGATGAGTAGGGATCTGTAACCGCCTAACATAGATTGTGGTGAATTATCTTGACAGCCAGATTACGGTTTCCTTTGTTGAATATTTGAAATGAGTGTAAAAATTGTTTCCACTGTTGCCAGATACTTACTTGGCTTAGTGGACTAGACGCTGTTTTATATCGTATATGGAATCAAAAAATAAAACATTTTCCTCCCAGCAACCTGTGCATTTCTACTGTATCGTCGTATGGTACTACATTGACAGCTATTGTACAGTTTAAGGCGACATCTTTTTGAATAATATTGCATAAGAAAGACTGATAATTAATTATTAGCGAGTGCACATCGGTTTTTATCACAAACACTCTTTAAAGGCTCCTCTCAAACATCTTATTTTGGACGAAGTAAAAGGCATTTGTTGCTTAATACTTGTATTGCTAACTGTAATTTCCAAAAAGAAAAAAGGTAGAATTTTTAAAGTATGACAGGCAAGAAGGATTCTTATAAAAAATTAACCCGCGAATTATGCCAGTAATTACATTTGAACGTATTGATTGAGTTTTTTTTTTACCCTCTGATATTTTATTATCCCTAGACATTATACTCAATTTGGACATAACCATGTAGTTAAGTTTTAATATATAATTGGAAGTTTAGTTAAATATGTATTATACTAATGTTCTAAAATAATTACGTATTAATTTATTATGAAAAATAATGAAAATAGTTTCTGCAATAAAAGAAAAAAAATAATTCTTTTCTTCTGTAACTATGGCTCTTTTTGAACTTGCTTATTTTCAAAAATATAATTGGCATACAATATAGCGTATAAGAAAAAAATCTAAGAAGGTATCTTCAACGGCATGTTTCATTATATTTACAACCTTTTAAGAATCAAAAAACAATAAAGCAAGTGTGCTGGGAAAAAAAGCATTACATACAGACTCTTTTAATTGGTGGTACTAACTTTTAATTTCCTCGTTTTCTAGCGGTATTTTTTTGGTAATAAAGCCGCTCACTTATGCAAATTAAATGTACGATCCAATGTTAGGCAAACCAAGAATCAAAACTATTTATTATCCTTAAATTTCAAGTTCGAATATGTATCGGTAGCTTAAAAAAATGAACTTAATTTTCCCCAAATAAAAGTTCCTTTTTAGGTTTCCCTATGCGTAGGGAAATCATGCAATACGGAATTATTTTCCTTGTATCGCCATGCCAACTTTTACCGTTACACGAACATAAACAAGGTAACAAACATTTGTAAAAGCACGATGTAAATACATTGTTGCTGCGATAATGAAGTATAACCCACAATACCGGGGACGTAATATCTAAAGGCGTATGAAACGCACAGGCAGGCGCTTCAATATCATAGCCAAATTAACGACATTTATGCAACCAGATAACAATTATCGCACAATCTCTAAAAACCTTTAAGTGTTATGTTCTAACTGCCGTTCGACTACGTACACATTATACGTTAGTGTAAAGGCGATAAAGTCTTGTAGACTTCAAAGCAAAACCGGTATTTTTAATTTTAATGTTTGTAAAGTATTTAGATATATTTGCTCGAAGTCTTAATGTGTTAGTACCTTTAATTTTAGTACCTAAGGATTAATTAACTGAATTTAATTATGCGTTTGTGTCGGGTATCTTTCAATAATCAATAAATTTTCTAAAACAGGACATCTACACAAATTGTACGTAATATTGGTTTTTTTTTCTTCCTATTAAGAATTCTTTCATAATCTGAAAAACGAGTGCTTTATGTGTAACTACCAGAAATTCTAGGGCACATCCGTCAAAATATACGTTTTTCAATAGAACATCCTGTATACCTTTTCTATTTGACTATATTTGACAAAAACTTATCCACAGCTTAATCTAAGTTTGCAAGAGCTGCTCATAAACATCCTTTGTTGGCCACGCGCAACTGATATCGTCTTCTCAGTTTAACTTAGCATTAAAAGTGCAATTTCTTTCAGTTAATCATTCTTCTTATAATAGCGAATAATTCAGGCATTCCTCATCAAAAAGAGAAATCGATTGTTTAAAAGTCTGCTAAGGCATTGGGTTGTTTTGGTTCTTAATACGATCTAATTATTTTTCCAAGGTGGTGTTAATTGCGCCACGACAAAAAAATCTAGATAATTATCGAACTATCCTAGAATGGTGTTTAGAAAACCAAAGCAGAATTATTTTATCGGTAATATGAATACCGATATTATCGGCTTATTTACGAGGATTTGTGGTAGTATTTAATAACCATAGTTATCTGTTTTAACTGTGATAATTTTTTATTTATGTAGTATGTCTTAAATAAATAATTTAAGAGATTTAAAACATTAGGTGACGATCAGGAATGGTAAAACAATGTTAGCTTTACCCGCGAATATTTTTGGCTGTTGTGGAAACCGTCTAAGACGGAGTTTCCCGAAACACTGCAATCTCTTAGCTTTTTGTGTTTAGTTTCCAATTTCTTTTACCCATTAAATCATACCAGCCATTCCAGCATCTGATTAATAAAAGTAGTCCCCTGGGTTTTTGGCGTCAAAAATTGCTTGTCTTCTTGCGTCCAAAATCTGGCATTCGCATGAATTGTAGTAGGGGAGGGTGGGGCAAAATGGGGCCACGAGGCATGATGGGGACATCGTCTTATCTACAAAACGGCAGTAAGCATCTGTCAAATAATAGCAGTCCTAATGTTGACAAGTGCTGTTTTATGTTTGTTGTAATGTAGGAAACTTTACTAGTCGTAAAAACAAAGTTATTGCTGTTTGTGCGTGAACTTTCTAATTCCCAGATTTTCGTTATTATCTTGATAGCACACTTTTATGTGCTTATCAATTAACATGTATTGCGTGTATTTTCTATAGTGCGTTATTTGTTTATTTCAAATATTTAATATGTTATTATAACATAACCAGAAAATGTCCCAAAGAGGCAAGATGGGGCTATTGGTATGGGGCAACATGGGGACATCACTATCTCACTCTTCAGTCTGGTCCGTTATGCCTGGATAAGCCATTATGCTTTCTCTAAGACATAATGCCTATTTCTCATGTTAGGAATAAAGCACAGGTTCAATCAAAGCGTAACAAGGGAAAGACAACAATCCTTACAAGCACTATATATAAAAATCTGCTACAAGAAAATAGAAGTCTGGAGAATCCCTAAGGCAACTAGAAGTGCTGAGGGAGAGTTAAAGGGAAAAAAAATGACAAAAGAAGAGATCAAGAAGGCGAATTTTGTAAGGAAAGCAAAGAGATAGATTTTTAAAAAACGTCAAGGAAATAATCAAGTTCTTCTGTTGAGGAAGATGACGCTCAATGTTAGTATTGTAAGGGGAAGTATTGATACAATGCCATGGATGGCGAGGTTGGGTACATGGAGGCTGTGCGAATAACGTGGATGAGTTCGTCTTCTATTGTCTCAATTGTGAAGGTTAAGTTTAATATTCTTATCGTTATTGTATTTTTTTTATTTTAAGTAGTTCCGCTTCAAAAAGTTAAAGCTTTGTTTCTGCATGTTTTTAAGAATATTTTAAAGAATGTTTGTTTACCTATTACCTAGATTTATGGTACGACCCATTCTTAACTGGAACCCCATCTTGCCACACATAATACTACATAATTCTTTTCAAAATTTTCTCACGACATCAAGAGTACCCATCGACAAATTGTAAATTAATCCATCAGCAGATAAATGTTTAAAGATTACAACAAGCTTACTTAGAACCTTGTATATTAATTTGCAATCCTGATGCAGTGTTCTAAAGCTTAATGTTCCCATCTTGCCCCATCTTCCCCTATGTGTTCATATATGTATTAATCTGCAGTTGGTGCAATTGGCATTCCGATGGTGATTCCAATTTTCTATAGATGTCCTTTCAGTGTACAGTGTGATGTTAGGTGACCCGTTTTAATGCGAAGATGATTCTTACTGAACTGCAGTAGTTCTTCAGCATTCTTTTTTGATGGTCGTTTGAATGAATTTGTCTGATTGTATTATTCCAGCGTTCTTTGTGTTTCTCTTTGATCCATCCTCTTACCTGCTTTAGTGCTTTAGATACTCCTAGAGCATGTTCTAGGCCTTTATATGAAGTGGATGATCCCTTTCTTGCTAACTCATTTTGCCGATTGCCGAATACCAGGGCATCAAATAAAAGTTACTTTATTGCCGTTTGTCTAGCTATTCAGTTCTCTAATAGGGTCTTGTGGGGTAATTAGGAGACATTTTTTAAAAATTTTATGCTTAAACTGACAAAATAAAGTTATTAAAGAGTTAAATAAAATGAATTCCTACAGAAGGTTGACGAGTCTTTTCAACCATATATAACCCACTTATTTAAATATAACTGCAAGGGAGAAAGAAAATAAAAACTGGTGTCCCACTTTTACCCAATGTTTGGTACACTTCTGGACAAATGCGAGACATTTCTAGACAAGTATGAGACAATCACATAACTTGCTTGTTAATCATTACTAACAATTCTTTGGGTAATAATAAGACAGAGCATGGAAAACCACACGTAACAAGATTATTTTTTTATTATTTTTTACCGCCAAAAAGATATATAAACAGTATGCCAGCCAGAAACATATATTTTTTACTTACATAAGAAGATCTAATTAGAAACTGCGTAAATAAAAAGAATATGTAAAAATCACTTTTAACATACTCTATGTGTATATATTAAAGTCAATGAGAAATGTATAGTGTCGATTAGTTCTTTCCCTGCCAGCGTAATCTCCTAAAACATCTGTGTTATCTTCTATATCCCGAAATACAAATGTCTCAACTTGTCTTTTACGACGTAGAAACTTGACATTATATTGTCTTTAGCTTAGAACTGAGTTTACCTGTCCTACGTAGTAAACAAGCAAAGATATAGCAAAAGTCTCACCGAGATCTTTAAAAGCTTTTAGACGGTATATAGCAAACAAACTAAAACCAAAACTTTATATTTTAATATTGCCAACCTTTATCTGTTATTTGTGGTGCTCAAGAGCTAAGAGGCAGCACAACAATAGTCTTTAATAGGTACTTTAAAAATAATGAAGGTAAAAAAAATTCATTTTTCCCCCGGGATTCGAGAGTATCAGAATTACCCCACAAGAACCTACATTTCCAAACTAGTCTTAATTGTATCTTAGGGTTCACTAGTGCCCTCGGTGTCGACTGCCTGTCTACTGCAATATAGATCCGCTTATTTTCATTCGAGGTCTCTGATTGATTTCAGCTGGACAATGCAATACTGCGTATGCCTCTGCTCAAACCGTGGCATATTTTCCTAGTGGACGGGTGATCATTGTATTTCTCAGCCCGATACAGATTCCTGTTTTCGGTTTTTGATCCATCTGTAAACCACATCATTCTCCGAACTTTCTTTGTAGTTGGATGGATTCCAGCTTATCCGAATCATATACAATACTATTATGCCCCGAATCCTGCTTATCCGCCACTTAGTTCTTGCAATCTAAGAGGCACCATTCTTGCCTCGCCCAATATCACTAAATGGAAAGGAAAGAGATCTAGAGGCATCACACTGCCGCTGTAAGAGTACTCATTGTATCTGTTATTCCTAAACACGCTAGTATCTGCATCTTACTAAATTTGGTTATAGCAGTTTGCTGCTGCACCTTTGTCTACGACACCAAAAATGCATAAGTGATCATGAGTCTGACCACCGTGACATCATATTACGTCTTAACCTCCCTTTTTTGCCATGGACTCTTCTAGCCAAAAATATAAAGCGTTGTCTCAGTCTAGGATGACATCAAGATATTTTGTTTCCTCCGGCAGCTTATATTTTTTCACGCAAATATTCTTAAAATTTTACTTGTTATTTCTTATTACATGTAAATATAGTAGTGTAGTAATCAGAATTTCGGGTTGTATGTATATTTGATCGGCTTTTCACAACTAGATTAGGTAAACTATGTAAACTGTGATCAACAGGCAAATTTTAACTGTACGGAATCGCCATATCTTCTGAGTTCGTTCTAGCCAACAGCAAATTTATAAGCAGATCGAAGATCCCGAATTTTTGCTCTCTTAAAATCGAAGTATCGACGCTGTTTGTCCGTTTTTTCTTTATGTTTCTTGGCATAAGGATATCTCCCAGTGTCAACCAGTAGAAAATCGATCCGTTTAAATTTCTAGTATTAAAAGTATTATTCTCGAACTGTTTTTACAATTCCAGAAAATACCAAAGCGGGTGATTATTTATTATTACTACTATTATTATTAAACATCTTAAATCAATCTCAGAAAGCAAGACAAATTTAAAATGCGCACTACCAAAACTGTTCTATTCCCTTCCAAAGAAGAACCAAAACAAACCTGTGATGCGATGGTACTTCATCCTTCTATCAAATAATGTTGATTTGATTTGAGTTTTATATCTAACTCGATTGTTATGTTTGCCCTGTTGATTTAAAATAATTAGAACAAAACGGTTGAAATAGTTCGTTTTGAAATGATTCGTTTTGAAAATTTTCACAACTCATCGTCTTTTTGCCACTCCCATAAGTGCCTATTTTTCCCATTGAAAATTGAAAATTAAAAAAAAGTAAGTTTATCCATCCATCTTCACAAATTAGAGCAATTGTTTAAACTACCAACATTTTTTAGCATAGCTGTCTCCTCTGTAAGCTTTTGAAGCGGTAATTTCGATTGTTTATGGACATTAAACTGGTCTTTGTTTACTTACTGTGATATTTCACTAATAGACAATGATAATATATATTTTACTTTTACCCAATCATGTCAGAACCAAATAGCTAGTTGAGCTTGACCATAAAACTTTCAACAGCAGATTTTTTCTATTATTTTTCATGTAAAAGGGAAATATTTCTATTTTTTCCGACGTAGTGCAATCTGTGTTTCAATCGTCCAACTGATGCAGTAGCAAACTACACAATATCAATTAGATATCACCATGTGAGGTTTTTATTGGTCAATTAGATGACTTGTTTACCATTAGAACAATCTGTCAAGTTTTCTTTACATTTGTTTTGTTAAAAAAAAGTGTCGAAATACATATTTTTTTAATTTTAATATGTTCGTGGTTCTATCCTATTTACAATTGCTTTTTATCTTTACAACTTTATTACGTCTAATTAGTATTTTGAACAATCTGAGCCCACTTTTAACATTTGACATAATCCTTCTGTGTTTTTTTTTACTCTTTGTCCTGAAGATTAAGAATATTAAAACACTCGAAGCATGTAGCCATTAGTATTTTATTAATAAAAAAAAGAGTTGTGAGATTTTGGACCTACTTTCTTTTCCTTTAACGTAATCAACATGTGCTCACACAGAGTCAACCTTGAAGAAGATTTTTTTTACAGTATATATTTGCGTATGACAGATTCGACTTTTCAAATATAACTTAAATAACAGGGAAGATTCTAAAACATGATACAGGCTCTCACGGGAAATACACAGATATATTCCTTGATTATCGTTATCTTTCTAAACTTGTATAGATGCATTCTTTTCTATCTTTCACGATGTAAAGTTTCTTCGTAGATTTTGAAAATTTGCGTTACCTGTCCGAATGTCTACGAGGTTATTCACACATTACACTTAAGTGGCAGTGCGTTGGCTCCACTTTGCCGTTAATATGAGTTCTTTTACGAGATCCTCCCTCCTAATAGAAATTGTAGATCCATGCAAATAAAAATCTATCAACTCCTTCAATTAATTACAAATGCTAATACGAACTACAATAATGCTTCTTCTGTAACATTTAATTTTTGAGAGAGGTTTTAGAGTTATGAGGGTACAGAGTTACGTAAGAGGCCAAATCTGGAGGTGAAATACTATGAATCTAATTTCCTACACCGAAAATTTTTATAACACTCAAAAAGTTTATCCTCCACAAGCTCTGCAGTTCTGTACCTCTTTCTTTCAATAAGCCCACTATCGCAAAAGAAAGTAATTGGTTAATTTTGACCTATTAGAAAACCTCCTCACCACAGAAGATGTTTTTTTTTTTATATTATTACTACTAACTTTATCTAAAATATTGTTTTCTACATTAACATAAGTAAAAAAAAATATATACATATTTTGGGTTCGAAAGATGGAAAGTCATATATCGATATAAAAGCTGTTCTGTTGAAATTAGCGAAACCCTCTGTATAAATCTCTGGTAGTTATCAATTTTTTATTCAGTAGAAGTAAAACGCTGCAACTTTAACTTGAAATACTATAAGCAATAAGGGTAAAATGAGATAATAAGCTCAAACACTTAATATTTTTCTCTTTATCAACTAAAGATAGCATTTCAATCAAATATAACTAAATGAACATTGATTAGATTTCAAATTTTTGAACAGCACTGCTTCCCGTCTTTTCATGGATCGTGTAAGTACAACAGCACTCGCATCGCATAAAGTATACTGTTAATGTGGCTTAATGTAATTATGTTTGAGCGGCTTTTATCAGCACTATTAGCAATTCTGCAATGATTGCGTCTGCTTTTTTTCTTACTAAGGTTCGTTACACCACTGCGAATTTCCAATTAGGTTGCAACAATGTAAGCCGATTTATGTTTCAGCGCACGACACATTACGCTGCAATTCTCCAACGGGGTAACGAACAAGAGATAGGCATATGTACGCTTAAAAACAACGGTAAACGTTTGAAACGATGGCACGCCCTAGCCTCTTCTACTTGGATCGTATTAGCGCTACAATAAAAGTTACGTTAACCGAACGTTAAAAATATATATTTGTTCAATTATTTTCACTAAGTCATTATAATGTTTCTAATTATACAACATAGGATTACATTTACGTAAACTTTATACAAATTATCAATCCTAGCGACGTAAAATAAAATTCTGAGAAGTAACAACTAACTCCCTGACACGATAGATTGTGCAAACAATCCCATTTTTTGTTGTACTTTGTACAAACTACCAACCCTAGCCACGCAAAACTGTGCGAAGTTAGGCAACAAATCTCTCCTACACAATAGATGGCGCTGACAGTCCCATTTTTCATTTAAATGGGGTCTTGTAGACATATTCGGGATATCTGATTACATATTAGCTTTCAGAATTTATTCATTCTATTTCTACAGGAAAATATACAAATGGGTAAGGACTTACCGTCAGGAGGAAAATCGTTTTCACTTTTTGCGGACGAGTTACTGAAATTTTGTTCTTTGGATGTCCCGGCGATTGGTTCGCTTTCTTCCTTAACGTGTGGCGTCATCGATATTATTTTCATGTTTACCACTACTAGAGTCCGAATTGTTTCCCGTAAATCCATCCATACCCATATTCACCTCCAACATTTCGGGACTTCCCTGAATCAAGTTATCCGACCTGTCAAAATCGTCGGCTCCCGGTGTGCCATTCGAACTTCCTGATAATTTCCGAGGTCGCCCCCTCTTCCTCTTCGGTTGCAGTAATGCGTTTCCCAGCATATTGAGCGAATTGAACCGCTTCTGCGGCTGTAACCTCTGTAACTGCGACAGATTGGCGTGCTGTTGGTTTTGCGTTAGCGATGACCTTATGGAATCGCACTTCTCCTCGTTCACTTCCGTTAAACCCTTTATCCTTAGACTTTCGGCCACTCTGAGGAACGCCGTCAAGCGATCCTGATCCACACTAACCTCGCCCCTGTACATAAAATCTAGCAGACTTCGCATGTCGTTATAAGGTACGTCCTTTAATATGACGATGGGGTGCTTATCGGGATGGTTAACGAAGAGCGTTTGGAAGTACGGACTGCACGCTGACAATACCATCTTGTGTGCTTTCAACAGTTTGCCCTCCACCGCTAGAGTGACGTCGACAAAGCTTTCGTCGTGGAGCAATTGGTCGAATACTGATAACAAGTTTGACTGGTGGTTATTCCAGCGAAGACAGAATCGTTGGGAAGACATGGTTAGCGGTTGTGCAGGCGAGGAAGACCCCGCCGAGTCTTGATGATATTGTGGCTGATATCGAAAATTACCTCTGTTCATGAGTGGCCGTAAATCAATTCAGTAACCCTGAAAAAAAAAAATGCCAAAGATTAATTCCTGTTAAATAGGTCCAACTAAGATAACAATCCCCAAAATCTACGCTAATTAAAATTATAAAGTATAACAGTATCCAGTTGCTGTAAAACATTCAACAGTGTTCTGTTTCCCCAGTAAGCAAAGAGTGTTACCGTTAATTCATCAAAACTGACTTAAGCATTAACTGGTCTGATAGTTTATTCGTTTATATTTTATTATCATTAAATGAAAATCGACCCAACTGCAAAGTTAGCATACGATAGGCTAAATCTGCATTATTATGAACGTCCGCAATTCGCAACTGCAGATCAGCCCTAATTTCAAAAGCAATTATGTTTATTATTTTTAACAGGTTGACTGTTATAACCAAAATATCAAAAAAAATAAATTTGAACGTTAATGGATTAATAAACTATAAAATAACTCTGATGACTACAAATTTAATCAAGAATTAGCAAATCAATAGATTAACATAAAATAAAGGAGAGCTCTTCAAGAATCTAGCAAAACAAAAAACACAATGATAATTGAGTATTTACTATTTAGAACATCATATGATTTCCTGATGATACTGGCAGATATGAAAATGAAGAACAAAAATGGGTACTAACTGCGCAGAAAAATAATAGAAAACATTAAAGCAAACAAACACGTTTAATGCCTGTCACAAGACGAAAGACCTGGGATGTGAAGCGTTAACTAAAGTTTAATGCCCTATAACCCTATAACATTCAAGACTTTCTTTGATTGGCAAGTAAATTGTATTTCATAATTGATTATGACGTATTGTACTGGTATTGTATTATTTTTACAACCAAGCTACAATAAAATATATTATTATTATTATTAATGCATTGCAGCTACCACTAATGTTGTTAAAATTATCTGTAAGTACAATCATTAAAACGATTTGTAAATTAAAATACAATGACCAGATGTATATAAAATTTATAACGCTATACAATTTACAAAGGGCAAATATGTTATTTACAATAACATATAGCTAAGCTCTAATTGATAGCAAAGATAAAAAATTGATCAATAACATGGAATAATATAGAAACAAGAGAACAGTGCATCAACCTAAACTTTAATGCATGCTATAGAAACAAGTGTATTAAAACGAAAAGGTGTTTTGGAAGCAACCATTTATAATACATAAATCATAAATTATTAACAAAACCCAATGTCATTATTACTGGAACGCATCAACATGTTCGAATATCGAATATGTTAAATTATAGACCACATGTAACATAACTTAACGAGCGGCCCTCGTATACGTAAATCTAGACTCGCACAGTAGGCAGAAGACGTTCCTTGAAGGTCATTATCGTTCGATAATTATATTATTATTATACAACATTACAGCACTACTAAATCCTTCAATGATATCTTTTTTATTAGTAATCGAATGAGAATTACCTACTTTTAATACTTAATAATACTCCGAAAGACCCACATAATATCGGTAAAGAATAAAATAAAATCTTTTATCCAAATAAATAAATGTTAAAGGTGTTGTTTTTCAATTTATTACAAAATCGCCATGATTTTTATTTGTAGCATAGCTATTATTAAGCAATGGCGCGATTCCTAATTGACAAATATTAATGTATGCAAATTAAAAACATAAAATATTATTTACGCATCCTCAGCTACCAAGATGCATGTGCTGTATGTCTAGCAAAACAAAATATTGTTAACCAATTTTAAAATTAAATATAATACACGAAAATACGACCTTTATGAAATTGCTCAAGGCAAAACACAAACAATAAGCGTTAAAAAACTACAGACCACCTCTTCGCTATAGAATAAATTAGAAACGTCTGTTAACATACATATACCTATATAGCATGTGTAATATGCATCTTTAAATATATGCATTAGATTTGACTTTGAAAAGAGTGTAATAAAGCACAAGTTATTTATCCAATAGAGGGTGAACGATAACATAAACATTTAATAAAATCCCTTTCAAGTTGGTAGTGTTTTGAACAATTGGTGACAAAACTTGACAAGGTTGAATAAAAAACTGCCTAGTAACAGTCGGGCAGCCACTTCTAAAAATGTCTTTGACAATGTTATTTCTCCACTAGTTGTTCAATGCAAAATCGCACTTTTTCCAGCTAAATTCTTAGAAATAGTTTGTTATAACTATTTGCAAAATCCTTCTTTTACAAAAAAAATCCCCTTCATAAATGTGTAAATGAAAGATTAAATACAACAAAATAAAATTAAAGTAAGTGTATTTAATGATAATTACAAATGGCAACACTGTAGAATAAATTAAAATCCATAAACTTTTAATTATTTTGATTGTAAATTTTGATCGACTACCTATATATAGTTTACAGAAGTATGTAAAAAAAGTCTTTGCCTTTCTATTTTTACTAGTCCTGCATTTTTTTCAATTAATATTTTAAAAGACTTGAAGATTATGTTTACTTTTCTAAAATAAAGTACATAATTTAAAATTCCGGGAACAGATAACAGGGTTTGTTAAACACAATCATTCAAAACCCGTGCTATTAATTTAAATTAAAATAATCAAGGAGATTTTCGCGATATAAATGATATCTACAAATTAAATATTAAACGGTAATGACAAGCCGTAAAAAAATCTGTGCAACTCTTAGGATATAGTACAGAGTGAATCACACAGGTGTCCGCCGCGCTGCTTTGGAGTTCTTTAATATTACATCACATGTCACGATGTTTAAACTGTTGCCACTTTTATCCGCGATGGATCCATTCTTGTGTCTCGATTGTATTCGGTATTAAAAATATATAATTTACTCACGAGTTCGAACAAACCACTCAAAAACAGGAAAATCCATCACAGGACTACCGAGGTAGTAGGCAAGTGTGGTACAAATTAGTCAACCCCTCACAAATAGAAATGAGCACAGCCCTCCGCCATATTTAGAGCTCATTTATCGGTTCTCCGAGAGTGAACACCCCGCCTACTTGATATGAAAGCACCGTTTACGCAACCCTCGATTTAACCACATGAAACTATTTTTAATTACATCGACCGCTCGACGCAGTATTTGTGAAATTAATAAGGGGATTGTTTGGCAAATAAAAAAGGAGCCTGTATATTCTGTTGCAGAAATAAGAAGGGGGTTCCTATTGATTCATCAAAATCGATTTTATAGCCAGGGTAAAGCACGGCGGACAATATCACTAATTTCTTACACTTCCAGCACTGTTATCGATCAGAAGTATTCGACACACATCCCACACATGATATAAAACCTCTTGGCGAATTACCTGTAGCACAGTGTCACCAAATTAGAAAGGGTTGTATCCCTGTAAAGGATGACTTTACACCACAACACTACTCAAGACGCCATGTCAGCATCTGGCACGACGGACGCGAAATCGGCTTAGTTCGGGGGTTGTCGGCCAAAAAGTCAAAAAGCGCGAATCCTTCAAAACCGCGCGAGGTTTTCCCAATTTAAGATTACCATTATTACGTTGGAATTAACTGTGCAGTGTCGTTGGCTATTTTATCTTGGGAATACATGCGATTATCAAGCACATTTTTAAAATGTTAGTCGCTTTTATCTCGTGTACAAGTCGTGATGTTTAAATGTACGAATTCGTTTTGTATATGACGTACGTTTCGCTCCGTCAATAATTGAGTTTTAAAAGGGTGTGCGCCAATGCTAATAATTCTAAAACACTTACGCAACAGTTTGTCCTTGTGTTCATATGTATGTATATATATAGTTGTATATACGTAGTGTATGTATATGTCAAGAGACGTGCTAGTTTATCACTTCTCACCTATTTCACACCACTAAACAAACGAACACACCGGGAGCCATTTTCACCCCGATATTTTTAAAAGGAATGTTATGGCGAAATGTCGAAAAAATTTATAACTACGTCACGAAAACCAACCCAGTAGTATACGCACCCTTCGGCCAACTAAATACAACTCAGCCCCGCGCGCAGCTACGGCTCAGAATTCTACCACCACCACTGTTACGATGACCTTGAGTGTTGTGGATGGCTAGTAGTACAGTGGTGCAGTCATGTATTGCTACGAACGTTCGAAAGGATTTTATTTCGCCGCACTTGGCTGACTGGATTAGTTCCTCGCATTGAGGGGCTTGTGGAGCGGTCCAGTATAGTTTTCCTGGGCGTGTTCTGCGTGTTGAGCGTCCAGTGCTTGGTGTGCGCGACCAGCGCGAACGGGGATACACGTGTAAAGTTAACGTGGGGTGGTTGACCCCCTCCTCGAAAAGAGGACGACTTTTTGACTTCTCGTAACACTTTTTTCGAAGAATGCCGCCCGTATGACGGTATCGGCGATGGTCCTTTGTTACCATAGGGGTGGGATCTCCATGCCTTTGTGTCGTGTGTTGCTGTTTGTATTCTTTCGGAGCCATCCCAGTGATTTTTAGAAAGCCCTCTCTCCTCTATTCGAGTGCGCAGGGTATCAACAGGTGAAATGCTCAGTTTCCAATTGGATTCTTATTATTTTTCGCACCCTATGTGCCATATATAATTTTATTCATCACATGTTGAATACAAAATAAATGTTGAATTATTGGATAAATTTAAAAAGTTTTTTTATTTATTTATTACATTAATTCTGTGCGTATTTCAGGAACTTGCAGGTTTTAATTGAAACTATTTTGAAATTTGAAAATCTTGAAACTTCAGAATAAATTACATTACTAACGCGCCCGCATGAAGTTTGTTTGTATATAAAGTTTAAAATTTATCCACTTATTTCAACATTAATAAGCCTTCACGAAATCTAACTCAAATAATTCCAGAAATTCAAATAATTATTTTTCAATAAACAACAATCTTTTAAAATAAATTCTATTGTAAAAATAAATATTTGAGCTACAGAGCTTATGCTATTAAATTTTTAATTAGTTCGTTTCATTTACAAACATTACGAACACAATATCAAAATAACATAATCAAATCTATGATAACAGAACATAAATATAGCTATAGATTAACCGGTATACAATATACAGTGTAATCCAAATTTGGAATATATGTATCTGTTGTTATATTTGAACTTTCCCTTGCGGTTTTGTGCAGTAACTCACAGACGTATGCCTTATTTTAATTTTCTTCTCCTATTAATTGTAAGAACATTGTGTATAGGGATATTCATCAGCAAAATGAAGGCTATAATATTGTTTAGTGTTATAAAACCCCATCCTCTAATATCCAGTTATGTTTTCCAGCATTGAGTATTGATTTTCAACCAGTTATTTATAGCTCCACTGAAGCTAGATGTTTCTTGATGAATGGTTTTTCAAATAAAAATTATTATATATCACATTTTTGAATTAATTTTGTTAGTGCATACACAAAAAAAGAAGGAAACTCTACCTGATACGAAATTGAAACGATTTTTGAACTGAATTCTTTGAAAAGTTATTTTGAAGGCAATTTAATACTTAAAGTGCTCGTTGAGTAAAAAAATAGTTAAGAATGGTGAAGAAAAATTCTTGAAGAAAGCACTACATCTTTGTAAACTAATCAAACAACAGGCAATAACTATTTTGGATAAAGCTGATAATTTGTGATTAAAAATTAGAGAAATAAGGCGAAATATTTTTACTCTTCTTTTTTTTATTCTCTGTAAGCGACTTTTATACCTTATCTTTTATTTTCTGTGAGTTAATTGCCGTGTTTTCGTGCGTATAATCGACACCACAATACATATAAACACCACCCTTTTATAACCTGGGTAAAAATTTCAATTTTCCTAAAGTTTATATAGTGACCAGCACTTATATATAGCATACCCAAGAATGATATAAAATCTTAATATAATAAATTCTTTTCTTGAAATTCTTCGAAAAATCTAGTATTCTGAGTACCTATATACATATTTTAATATCTACAATTAAAACCAAGTCCGAAAATCAGTAAGAAACGTGAGTTGAAATAAAAAGATGTACTAAAAAGACATTCTAAGCTATACACAGTATCAAACCATACCATTCATAACTCATATAGATTAAGTTCAGTATATACTACATATGTACATCTTTATCGAATTAAATGCGGATTGAAACTCCACAAATCTTCGATTATTTTGCAACCGAAACTACAAGAACATGCATAAGTCAGAAATGCTTGCAAATAATTTTTAATTACTATTTCAATGTGACTGTGATTTGTGGAGCTTAGATTCGCATTTAATTTGCTGAAGATGGTACACACGTACACGAATTCTGTATCAATAAACATTATACCATTCAAAGATAATTGGAATTAAATAAGTATGTACGTGTTAAACAGTTCACACTTCACAGTATAGCTATTTACTATTCCTGGGTGTAATTTTTCTATTTTACATTGTAATATCAATTTTTTGTAAGTACCTAGCAGCAATATCCAATAAATTCCAATTATTCCAATTAATTATTATAAGAATATTGAGAAATAAATGACATAATTTAATCAATTTATTAAATTTACTAACATATTGAACTTATTTGACTGATTTCTGACCAAACTTGTTTTGTCTGTTTAATTATAGTTACACAAACAAATTAATTTATTCAAACTAATAATCATTAGTATGTTTAAAGCAAAATATTACTATGGATATAACTATAGAATGTGGGTAGATAATGTTATATATACTGATAAAACAATTAAGACCCTGGTAGTAAGTATTTATTCCCCATAAGTGATGTAAAAGGAACACTGGGTGAGTTTCATATTCTAAGCTAAGGGGAAAGTTTTCGATATTTACGCTTTTAAAGTGCCCCTTAATTACACTTTCTCGCGTTAATAGCTTTTGGAAACGCAAGGTAATTGACATATTTTTGAAATTAAGTAATTTTTGACAAGAATTACCTTCACATGTATGATTAGGGCAATTTTTTTTTCGAAACAGGTTTCTATAGGTAAATAGAAACAGAAATGAAAGAAGTTTTCGATGACACCCGAAACCGGATTTGATTTTAATGCATATATTCTGAATATTTTAGTTATAAGATAATCTGTTGATATATATACATATCTGAGCTATACAATAAATTCTAACTGCATTATGGCAAAAAATTGTTTACCAAAAACAAATCTCATTATGAAACAAAATTGTTAGTACAATACTAGTTTCATACGCATAAGGGTTACATAAAACTAATACATTTATTCGCTTTAAAAGACTTAAATACAGCTATCCATTAAGTAACTTATATTTTGATGTAATATATTCTTAGCCGATAGTTTATGTATTATTTCTTATTTCTTGAGATAGCGGCTGTTTAGAAAGTTGTGTTAATTAATATTCATTTTTACGTTTCGGCAATTTTTTTATTGTCTTCTTCAGAATGGTTTTTTTTTTTTATTTTTCATGTATATATTAAATTCACGATACAAACATGTTAAAATGCAAAAATTTTAAATTTTAAAACTACATTACATTATCTTATAATGTTTGTCAACAACTGAATTACATTTTAACTGCGTTAGCAGTGTGTCGTGAATTTAATATATACATAAAAAATAAAAACAAAAAAACCATTCTGAAGAAGACAATAAAAAATTTGTCGAAACGTAAAAATTAATATTAATTAAACACTTTAACTTTTTAAACAGCCGCTATCTTAAAAAATAAGAAATAATGTAATGTTATATTTTTATATGTATAAGCACAATAAGTAACATCAGCTTTCTTAAGTTGTGCTACACCTGCACATTTTTACCAAACATGAACTAAATCATGTCGCCCCTATATGACCTGACATCCTTTTGTACGCACTAAAAATAACATAAAAGCGGTAGAAATATTTACTTTTTTATGGATAAAATTTAATTTACCTAATGCTACATAACACAGAATATTTCATGAACTTCTGCTTATTTTTCCCATTAGCTTTTTACAACTAGTGCTTTTAATATCACTTACTTAGTTGGCGTATTTCGTTATCAGAACCTATGGGATGTGTAAAGAGTGGGTGGATTTCTTAGAAATAGATCTTCACGTATGTAGCGAAAATTCGTATACTTATTCTATTTAAAAATCGGAAAATCTAGATGACCTTTAACCTTTAGCTTCACAAACAAAATCATCTTTATGATATTTGGGTTCTTTTTATTATTAGCGTTTTTATTGTATCTGCTGTTTCAGTTACTAAACGTCATATTGATAATTTTTCGACGTCTAAAACCTTATCGATAGATTACTTTATCGGGCACTTCCCGTATATCATTTTTTACATTCTTTTAGAATTTTATAAGATGCTGTGGTTATCGAAATCATTTATAATCAAATTAGAAAACAATTTGCCATATTTGCGCTGTTTCTAAAAAATCGAAGAAAATAATCATTTGTAGATAATATTTAAGACTTTTGTAGGTATGATGTCCTTCAGGACCAACCCAGAACTCTATAAAGCAGGTTTTGACTGTTCTTTTTCTAAAAGCTCTGGTTTCCATAGAACTTATAAATCAAATAGAAATGTTACTTATCTCTATACTTTAAAACCTCTGGCGTATAGATTTAACAACATCAAACAAAATTGATAATTTCTTTAAATAGATAGCTGAGAAAAATGCTAGGATAGCCCAATTTTGGATTTGAATTTCGTACCTTTTACAATTTTACATCATAGTATTGTTGCTTCTTTCATTATTACTTCTGAGGTAATGAAGTTATGGTCCATTCTCTTGAATAGCACAGCTATATTTTACCCGTACAAAAATTGACATTAAAACCATGTTTCATGCAATATCAACGAAATTTGAGCTAAAGGTAAATCTAACAGTGATTTTTGTTTCGTCTGCTCCCCATTTTATTATCGCATGATTACTTAGATGGTACACTATTTTTTCCGGTCAATCCAGCGCCACCATTTCTTTTAACAAGCATATAACCTTTCAAAGAATCCACCATAAATGTTGCCTCATATTGTTCATCTGGCCATCTTTATTTTCTATGCATACAATTATCACACCGTTGTCTAATTTTATTTTGTAAAATATTCCCTCATCTCATGCAATACCTACTTTTTGAGCGTTCATTGTGTTGTCGCTTTCAGTTTCTTGTATCTTTCCTATATTTTCTTTCTAGAATTAAACTATCAACCCTTTTGACTGGTTCGTTAATTCCTCGTGAATCCAAAATTAGAATTGTTGATAGTTCGTTCTTCTATGAGTATATTTTTTTTTTGTGTTTGACGTCTATTTAATATCCTTCCATTCATTCTTAAAACTCCATTATTATTTATTTAGGTTCTTTTCAGGGGGAAAAGAGACGCCAGAATTGATTTTACCAAGATACACTCTATAACATGCTTTCTGGATCCGTATAGCCTGCGAGTAGTATATTACTTCTACTTCAACTTCATTTAATCAATTCCATGAAATTTATGAAAAAAAATTAGAAAACCCCTAATTTAATAAAAGGTACAGCTTTTGTTTGATACTGTACATTTTCAATTACAAACTTACTTTTCTATTTCTTAGGTTTCAAAGACTTCGAAACTAAAACCAAAACTGCATTTATCTAACTAATTTAAGGTATTTTTGGACAAATGCCTTAAATTATTTTTGGAGGTAACCGAGTCAATTTACACAGCACAACAAAAAGTTTCAATTAAACTAAATCCGGCGTAAAATGAAAGTCACCACCTAATTGAAAAGAAGACTTTTATACAATAACTCGTATTTCTTTTTTTGCTATATGAGCACTGAGAGTGGCATGTCTTTAGTTAATTAATTTTTCAACGTGTCTGTTGATATCGAGGAAACCGTTAAAAATATCGACCTGAAATAAAATTTGTTGTATGAATATTCCAGAATTTTTCCACATTATGTAGAACACATATGCTTATGAAGGTCCGATCGTTAAGCTAAAAGCTACGCTAAAAATCTAATAATTTTAACGACTCCAGTTTTTTATTGCCTTACACATCACAAAAATCTTGAAAAATTGATATAAAAACGTTCCAACTTCATGAGCTAATAGAAAACGCGTACGAGCTAATATAGCAAAATCCTTGTCGGGTTTTAATTGGCTGGTGATCCACATTTCGTATGAGATTCATTTAGGCTAGAAACAATTACCCAAAAATTGCTGCGTGATATTATGAAATAGAGTTATTTTGTGTGAAACATTGCAAATTCCAAAGAGACTCTCATTCATCAATATCTATATGACTATTGACCTTTTAGATCCTTCCCAAGGAAATGAACAAAGCGTATGTACTTCACAAACACGAAGTGAGAATTATTCCCCGTGATGAACAGAATCTTCGGGTATCCGTATTCCTTTTTCTCGAAAAGGAGATCTTTTTTTGCAATACATTGCAATTGCACATATACCCCTGTTCCGAAATGTAAGTAAGAGATCCATCACATGCTGATGATAGTAGGCGTGGTTCTCCTGGCATTAGCATTAATTGTGTATTCCTTAGATTTCACTTCTCCCATAAATCGAGGAAACGAAGGAAATTTGTTGGAGAATCTTTAAATATCTATTGCTACAAGCATGCACAGATGATAACCTACGTCTTTCATGTTATACCATCACGTACCAATTATAACATAATTATAACTAACCAACTTATATCTTATATTCTCTTTCTTGAGCAGAATGCATTATTATATACTTCATTATTTCATGTAATTTATG
Source organism: Protaetia brevitarsis (assembly GCA_004143645.1). Lineage (NCBI taxonomy): Eukaryota > Metazoa > Arthropoda > Insecta > Coleoptera > Scarabaeidae > Protaetia > Protaetia brevitarsis. Next base: position 90,318 of record RXPK01003327.1, read on the forward strand.
TACCTATTTCCTTTTGTAAAAGGAAGAAGAATTAAAATCAATTTTGACCGAATTTGCTGGAATAATTCTAAAAGAAGGCTATCTTGATGGAGCTGAAAAAATGTGGCGAATGTTCCAAGTAAATTCTTTGTAAGAGAGGAGACATACCGCATGCATCTAAATTTACGGTTTCAACATTAAAAATAGAAGCATATAAACTACGATAAAATGATTGTTCATTAAAAAAACGGTTTTGAATTGATTGAATACGCTTAAATAATATACGCTTTCATGTTATTCAATCAATACAAAAATATATTTTTATGGCGTATCACTCAACATAAAATCACTAAAATTTAGGTATAATACACTTATTATTTACTGCATATCTTACGAAATGTGGAATTTTTGAGAGAAAGTTTGTACGATGGAATCTATACCATCTCTTAGAATTAGCAGAACGTTCGCTTCTCTAACTTTGGAGAATGCAAATATTTAGAGCTAGAGTAAAAGGAACCTCTATGTATATACATTTTTTTGCAATTTTTGATTTGTTATAAATTTGTTAGATGCAATTTTTTTAAAGTCCTTTCGGGAAACTCATCACTTGATTGTTTATGATAAAACGCAATGAGAGTCGTTGAAAAATATTCATTAATTCTGAGATGAAGCAACATAAACAACTATCGTATTCCATAGGTTCACCAGAACCAATAATAGTCCTTTTAAATGGCTGGTGCATACGTCACAGACGGGACCAATACAGTGATTGAAGTTCGTGGTGCTATCGTCCGAAATACGAACATGTTACGAACGAAGAAATTAGATCATTGTAATGGCTCTTGTCTTTTACCTTTCCAAATAAGACTTTGCAATGAGCCATATATGCTAAATCATTGATAATATGTTCCACAATGAAATTGTGCCAATTTTTTTCTTCAGTGTCAACCTTCCAAATTATCAAGAAGTACTACTGGAAAGCGGAATTATCTAAACATAAGAGGTCAGCGCCGTTTTATGGTTCTTACGTAATATAAATTTTTACATCTTCGCAGAGCAAATTTCCTTCCTAATCGTCATTGCGGGCCCGAAAAAACCTGACCAGACTGAGATCCGAACCTGCAACCCCTAATAACAAGATACGACACCAAAAACTAATGTCTCCAACTCTCTTCAATGGATTTTCTTGTATTCATAATATTTCCATATATTTACTACAGAATTTTTTTTCAGTGAAATAATTAAGTTTTCGTGGTCTGCAACAGTGCTGTTAACGCCTAAAAACTTTAGCATCTTTTTTTTCTGTGAACTTAATTCATAGATTTCACTGGTTTTTCTTTTGTTCTATTTCTCTAAGCTAGCTTTATATTTGTAGCTTATGATTTTTTAAAATATTCAGTTGTTAATCTCTTATCAATCCCCAAAGTTAGGACGCAGCTTATCATCTCCCTTATCAACTTCCATTTTGGATTTCTTTGAATCTAATAGATATCTTAAAATATCACAGGCTGCAAATCATCTTCTACTATTGTCCTACAGTATAAAAAGGGAACGGTGTTGGTACCACCTACAGTTTTTTTTTTTTTAAGAAAAACAGTCCACAAGACGACAACTCTTCAGGAGACCTGATTTTGTGAAAAATTTTCTAGTTTTTTTCGCTTGTTTTGAAGTCACAAACCACACAAAAATAATTGTATTGTGAGTCTAAAACATCTGTGCCTATCTGTTACTCTCATAGGTACATTTCTTGTATATTTTGTAAGTTTGTATTTTATATCAATCGTCGGTTATTTATAAGTTACAGCGTGTTGAACGAAAAAGTAGAACTGTTTCCAAAACTTATACGATAATTTACCTATTTCAGAAACTTTGGTGCTGTATTTCTTTTTTTTTTTGAATCTCAACGCCATTAAAGGAAGAAAAGATTAGATTAAACTTTGTTTGAATTGATAAAAATGATTTTTGACGACTGAAAACCGGTAATGGTCCTCGTAAGTTATCCCATATCTGGTAACTACTTAAGGAATAGTAATTACATTGTAGAAACGTTTTTTTTTATATATATATTTGATCCATTGTTTAATGATCATTTTATAGAAGCATCCAATTTAATTCATGAAAGAACGTAAGTATGTAGTAGTTAGTAAACTACTATGTTTTAACTGTGTCAATTCAAATTAAGGGCTGTTTAATTTTGACAAGTATTATCATTCACGCATGCGAGCCATCCTAATTCTAATAACAGTCTTAAACTGAATAAGACGAAGACGCTAAATTAGTCGAAAACGGAATACGTCCCATTACAACTACACCATCAGAAATAATTTGGCACAATTACCCTCGTTTAACACTTAACCTCATTTTATTTAAATATGCGGTAATTTAAATTGATAAACATATAACAGTGATGAACTTCTATTCTATAATACAACTGGGACTAGACGTTCCGCAACGACTAAACACAATACACACATGTTTACATATATGCATCCGCATTTACGTCACCGCGTACCTAATACGTTTTATGTGTGCACAGGTATTATGTTTCAGTCACTGTATATTTTCAGTGAGTAGGGCGCATTACTTAAGTATGAATATCCACATAACAATGCGACCCCGCCAAGCGATACCTTTATTTCTTTACACTTCTTTGTTGGGTGAATACGATTCGAATATAATACGCGCAGTGGAAATGCGATAAGAATTGTTTTTCGAGGGTGTGAGATGCAAAAAGGGCAAGCGGCTCGTTTTACTTTTGCCTTAAAAACGTATCAGCTTTAATTCTCATAAGAAAAAATCAGGGCTCGATCTAAAAGAGGGGGAGACAGGGGAGGGGACAAGCGAGGCAAATGCCCAGAGTTTTGTCATTAATGGAGGCATAAATAATTATTCGGGTATATATTTTTGAAAATATAAGGAAATTCCCTCGATTCTTTTAGCAGCCCTTTCCGTTTACATAATTATGTTTCACTTCCGCATTGAAATGTCATTTTATTATTTTAATTATATCCCGGAAGTGAGCAAAACTGAACAAACGACCCTGATTATTAAGTATATTTCTATTTCTCAAACAGACAAAAAAAGACCATCCAAAAACGTTAGAAATTGTAATAAATGAAAGTTTTTTTTAAGATTTATACCAATCGATACAAAACATGAAGCGAAGGGCATTTTATGCTTCTTGCAGTAGTCATTCTTTAAACTTAGTAGTAAATGACATGGCAGTTTTCACTGGAAGCTAGACTTTTTTTTTAATATCGTGCAGAAGACATGCGTTTTCTTTTCCTCTTCAACGTAGAGATGATCAATTCTTTGAACAGAACTTTGAATCGGATAAATCCTGTCAGTAAATTATTGCAAAGTAAAGATTTTGATTTGTAATTTGTCATTAAATTAATAAAGAAACCAAAACTGTTCTTTGAAAACTCGCGGTCAGATGAGTATTTTACCTAAATTCTTGAAGACGCTAAAGCCTTAGACGCTGAAATCGACAGCGGTGTTAGATTTTAAAAATGTGCCTAAACATCGAGCGTCGATGCAAAAAGAATGAAGAAAGAATGCAGCTGGGTACGAGTGTGATGTTAAGACAATCAGTGATCCCCATAAAAACATCGAAGTATATTTTCACATTATAGATACACCTCCTAATAATAAAGAAAAACCTAAACTTCTTGGAGTTACTGAGCTTAGTAAACATTTTGCGTTTTTGTATAGCATATATGCCTTAAGAAAGCTGCCACAAGAGGAATTGTTAGAGTATTGTAAGATTATGGAGATTATTTTAACCTTCGAGGACTCACCGATGTAAATGGATTAGAAGGGGGAGTAATCAGTCCTTTGTATGATGTATGATTTTAGATAGTAATTTGTCTCCTCAAGACGTTGTAACATTTATTACAGATATAAGATTTGGTCCAAATATTCTAAAAATTCTTTTGACTTTACCAATAACATTTAATTTATTATTCATGTTTGGTGTTTTTAACTTATGATAGACAATTTTACTTATTGACGTTGATCTGAAAATGGCTGTTAAAAGCCGAAACTAGTAATCATATATTAAACTACTATATGAACGAAAGAACGAGTTTATTTGCTCTTATCTAACCTTTACATTTATATCGTTCATTGGATACTTAGAATATAGTTACCATTAACAGTTAAAACAGCTGGCTTAAATTACAAATAATAAAAAAAATTATCTGCGGTCCACCACAAGACAAAAACGATTATATGTATTGGCTATGATCAATCTATCAATAGAACACAAGGCTTGCGACTGTATGAATTTATCAGAAATTATTAAAGATTTTGCAAAATAAAAAGTACGAAGAAAATTATTTTAGTTACTAAGTAGAGTTTAATACTCTAGAAAAAGGGTTTTAATTTAATTTGTTTATTTTTTTAAGAATGACTGATTCGTTTTGTGGCTCTACATAATTACTGTTTTTTATTTGAATTAAATTTTTAAAAAATCATTTCTTGTGTGTTTTTTTCATTCATTTAAACTGAAGGAAAATAATAATGATAAGAATAATAATAATACTTTATTGCCTTTCGATCATTGTAGATATTGGCACTGTCAACATATGTATAATTACAGTCATAATATGTTTAATACAAAATACAAACAAAACCACACAAACAAACAAATATAATATCTTACCCAATATAGGCTTGTAGTATACTATAAAAGATTAGTTAGTATTCCCTTAAACTATACGGACATTTATCGATAAGTAATCTATCAGTCGCTGTTTGAATAATGTTAACGTGGTACACTCCTTAATATCATTTGGAAGAAGATTAAAAAACGAGGACCCAGCATAAAAAGAGATTTCTTAAAGACCTCCTTCTTGCTAGATCGCAAATGCCCATGACTTACGAATGTTCACATCATGAACCATACTAGATATTTGCAATTTATCTTTATTTATAAATGTAAATGTTAAAAGTTTATATAAATAAGTCGATGTCACTGTTAGTATACGTTTTCTTTAAAGATATCCCTACATCTAGCTTGCGGATGTAAACAAAATATAGACCTGATTATTCGTTTTGAATTATAAAAATCCGCTGTAGACTATGCCTTACCCCAAAGCATACTATCATATAAGACAATATTGGGTACACTAACGACTAACTCCATAATAAACAGTTAACAGAGAATTTGAACTTAATGTTGACTTTAAACTTTGAATAATATAATAACATCTGCTCAATTTAGACGCCACGGCCGCTAAATGATCAAACCACAGAAGGTGAGCGTCGATCTTCAATTCAAGAAATCCTGCCACGTCCACTCGAATCCTATTTTTCTCGGAAATATCTACTTTGTTTAGTGCAATACAAAATTTAATGAATTACGCTTTTCCACAATTAATCTTTAATTGGTTTGTAAAACACCAAGACTCGAACTCCTTAACCGCCTGTAATAACTTATTGACAAGGCCTCGGCATCCCTCGCACTTACGAGGATAGTAGTGTCATCGGCGTACATACACACTTCACCAGTTGTAACAAATTTCGGTAAATCATTAATAAATAATAAAAACAGCAAAGGCCCCAAAACGCTGCCTTGAGGTACGCCCAACGAAATATCATAGCCGTCTGACAAAATGTTATTAACTTTAACCATGATATTACGAGTATTCATATATGATTCAAACCAATTCTTCACATTTGCCCTAATTCCCATTTTTCTAGTTTATTTAATAAAATAGAATTTAATAATTAATTAATCTATTAATTAAATTAATAATAATTAATAGAATCAAGCTGTCAAATGCTTTCGTTAAGTCATAAAAAAACCGGTAGCGGTTTTAATTTAAATAATATATAGGCACAGAGTTGTAGAACTCTGTGTCTATTATTTAAATTTTTGTAAACAGTATGAATAAAATCAATTGCTGCATACTCCGTCGATAATCCCTCCCAAAAACCGAACTGACGTGCTAAGGAAAAACATGTGATTAACAAGTCGATGTAACAACAGTTACATAAATATAATAATAATAATATCTAGATTTCCGCAACAGAAACCCATTTCCAGGACAAAATACAACAATAAGTACAGTGTAACTTAAACTGACAATTCACTAAAGATACCATTAAAAGAAAAAGAGCTACTTTTGGTACAATTAACTATTGGAAGTAAACAATAAAAATGTCCTCCGTTAAACTTAGAATAAATACAGGATTGAATATATCCACCAACCTATGTATTTACAAAGTTTGAAAGTGTGAGGCTTATACATTAAATATATCACTGGAGGCGATATTTGGCATTAACTGCCATATGAGAAAGTGGTGCTCCTTTCAATAAGTTGGATCGTGCGGCAGGAATATGTAAACTGTAAGGATACCTGGTATCATGAATTGGGACGGTAAAGTGCAATTGAGACAGTAAAGTTTAAGAATCCATATTGCCTTTAATTAGGTTGGTAAGAAATTTAGCACTGGCAGCTGTTCTTCGGCATTGTAACGATTTAAAGTTATGCCGATTTAATAAGTCCTCATAATTTGATCCGCGTGCTGGATACACGTGATCTATTCTATATGACAAATATTTCAAAAATCGTTTTCGGATTCTCTCTAATGCAATCTGTTGATACTGATAGTAAGGATACCAAATAATAGATGCGTACTCAAGCTTAGTGCGAACAAAAGCGAAAAATAAAATCTTCATGACGTTAAGATCGAGCAGTGATCTGCATGTACGTATTAGGAATCCCAAACACTTAGAGGAAGTGTTCCCAACATCTATAATATGGTCACTAAAAGACAGTTGTGAGTCATAAAGTACTCCTAAATCTCAAATACATGACTGTCTAGGTATTGATGTTTGGTTGACAGAGTAAGGAAATGATATGACTGTGTTGCATTTCGTGTAGGATACTACAGCACATTTGTTTATGGTCAGATGGATATTTTGATCACACCAAGTATTAATGAAATTAAGATTCTTTTGAACTGTGACGCAATCGGATATTCTGGATATCCTAGAATAAATCTTAAGATCATCAGCATACGCTGCAACTTCACATTCTAGTTTAGATAACAAGTCATTTAGATATATATTAAAAAATAGAGGACCTAACTGTGATCTTTTCGGAACACCAGTACTAGCAATGAATGAATTCGAGTTAAAACCATTGTATGAAACGTAACAAACAAAACGTAAATATATGCCGACTTCATGTCCATATCCTTTAAACTATTGAACGGTTGTTAAAGAAAGTCCACTGTTCTTCAAGTTGAAAAATAAAAAAAAAATTCAATTCGATCAGTAATTTCCCAGAAATATTCTTGGACAAACAATACATATACTCATGAAATTTGGCATACTCGTTTAGAAGCCCTAATATGTGAATATTATGCAATTCCAACAGTATTACATACATACAGGTCGAAATGATAACCTCTTTTTTTTTAAATCGATTAAAAATTGCCCCATCTTTGGAATAACATGCTGATGCCTTATAAGATGTCATTGTAGAAGGCGGCAAATATTTTTGCCCGGAGTGGCAAAATAGCTAGATCGGGCTCTGATATATAATTACTCAAAAATACGCAGGAATATTTTTTTATTAGATTTACCACCGTTCTATTGATTCGCTATCGTCACCTATGCATGCAAGGGTTGTTCATACACAGTCAATATTTGCGAGAGTCAGATAGGAGGTAAATCAATATTCAGGGCGTTAAATCCGAAACAGCTACACCATACAAACACGCTGGGGAATATTATTTGCGATAAGAACTCTTAAAGGATATGATGCTGCATGCGTATATATGTATAAATTCGATAAGGATATTACACAACACCTCATTATCTGAAATATATTTCTGTATACGTACAGAATCGCTGATCTTTTTGACATAAATAGGCACATTTATAAAATCGCCACGTCTATACAGGAACACGTCTAACATATTTATACTTACCTTTTGCCAGCCCAGTATCGCTACAGACAAGATGTAAACAATGTAAAAGTAAAGTAATTCTGATTATATAGACTATATAGACTTATATTCGCGGAAAATCATATCTTTGATTTATTTTTTCTCGCCTTATTATACAAACTTATCATGTAAAAAATACCACAACAGTAATGTGGTATTTTTTTCAAGAAATTTATTTGAGTATCTCCGGAGACTGGTCGAGTTGTTTCCCTTTTGATACGAATTATATTTACCCATAATACTTTCATGTTAAAATAGATAGGATTATCAAAACAGAAATCACAGACTATTAAATAATGAAATGAAAACAAAAATACTTAGAGAACTAGATGGATATAAATACATTGCACTCATTCAGTATTATTCTTAATGGTATGCCGTAAGTTCATTTAACGTCATTCTGAGTAAATAAAGGCCAATCGGCCAGTGTGCCCTTATAAAAATAGCAAAACTGAGGCATTTTAAATTTCTTATTTTTATGAAATAAACATTCCTTATTTGTTAAGAGTATTCTATGTAAGTCTACAAAACATTATTTTTAATATCCTGATAAGACGTTCGAGTTTCACCGGATATGCGACTTAAGTAGTTACAAAAAACGTAAATATTTTTCTTTTGCTTTGTCGAATCGAGAGTTAGTTGTTAATAAACGGTACCACATGAGTCTGAATTATTTCTTTTGGATTTATTTAATCAAATAACGCAAAATGAATTGAATCGAATTACACAGAAATAAATGTAGATACAGAAAATTTGCAAACACGCCTTTTTACTATGATGTCGCGCGAAAATGAATCTATACATTCCCGCGCTTTTGCCGATGCATCAAGCTTCGATTTTCTTTATATGAAATCATGATGGTCCTGAAAAGGATCGTTTTTTCGAGACGGGAAGAATTTAAATAAAATGTTCGAAGTGGCTTGCACTCCAAGCGGCGATCCACACAAAACTAACAGTGATAATAGCTGAATGATAGTGGTATGTGGGAGTATACTCGGGACAGCATTTAGGTTGGGCACAGGTGCGGCTCTAGCCCACGGCATTTACAAAATATTTTTTTCTCGTTAATGCTTACAGATAGACCCCCTGTGCATTAAGATTTTTTGATCGTATATGATTACAGCTGCTACATATTATTATATTTACCTCTATATCTGATACACCCTGTATAAGGCCACGGAATCGGGTGGTGATGTTATGTACGCCTGTCCTAAATCGAATTTTATTGCACAGGTATGGAAGACACTTGAAAGTAAGTATTTTGTGATACAGTACCAAACTTTGCAACTCTCTCCTAGCTTTCATATTCAGCCATCCCGTATCTTTCAGCTTATGCCAAATGTGCTCGTATTTCCTAATTCCGTGCATATACCTAAGGCACGTGTTCTGAACTTTTTGGATGCGATTAATGCAAATAGAATCTAAGCACGGGTGATGGACCTCTGCGCTGTACATGAAACGAGAGGGAACGCCCGCTTCACACAGTCTTCTTGATTTTTTTTGAGATCGTCTGATCTGATCGTTCTGGAGCGTCATACTGACGTTGTACACATGCTCCCGAAAGCGAAAAGAGTTGTCCATCATCAATCCCAGATTTTTAACGGTCCTAGCCACCGGTATTTCTTTACCATCCATTCAGAGGCGAACAAGATCCCGTAATCTGGTATAACGGCCTCTACATTTCCAAAGATCAGAGCTTCCGATTTGGTGGGATTTATGTGTAGAGAGTACATAGTAGATATCCAATGAATTGCGGTGAGGTCCTCCTCAATATTTGTGACAGCCTCCCTTCACTCTGGCATTAGGAAAGGAATAGTACAACTGGCAGTCATCTGCATATAAATTAACTTCAGTGAGACGAAGATGTTCCACAAAAGAGTGTGTGTAAAATCGGGCTCAAGATCGATTACTGTGGAACACCCTGCTGGACTTGCAACGGTGTAGAAGTGATATTATTTAACCTTACGGCTTGCGATCTTCCAGAGAGAAAGCTATCCAACAAGGTTAAGGCGTGATCTCCAAATCCTGCTCCTGTCAAGGCATATAAGAGGACTCCACGGTATCAAACGCCTTAGGAAAGTCTAAAAGAACGAGGATCGTCATTAGTCCCTAATGCGAAGCCCGCAGAATATCATCCGTCACACATAAAAGGCTGTAGTACAGCTCTATTGCATAAAGTAACTAAACACTAAAATGGTAAAAAATGCGTTGACGAACTATAGGTATTTTTGTAAATATAAATCGCGATTGTGATTACGTATACGATTAGAAATCACATCGTTGGAAATGTATGAATTTGATTCGCGTTTGAAAGTAATCACCTTTGAAAAATCAAATCACAATGCAAGCAATTATAAATCGTAATAATCGTGTCTACAGAGCGATTACTAGTGGTTTGTTTACATGTCAAACAGGAATATCGCTAACAATGTGAGAGTACACACCTATATATTAAGAGTTTAGAGTGTTTATGTGATTTTGAATTTTTAGTACTCTCTAAACAATTTTAGTAGTAATTTAAGTGCATTACCATTACCTTTGGTGTGTTTCAAATGAAAATAAAAGTTGTGCAAGCTGCAAATGGTGGGACAATAAGAAACACGAAAGATTTCTTTATATTTATGTTTCTTTATATTTATAAAATGGCCATTAAAATTAAAATAACCTACTTTCAAAAATATCAGCTGTTGCAATCATTTCTTGAGTGCTGGGTCATCTTATAAATTGCTTCACATTGCAACCACAGCCTACGATACTTATGTCACAGAGTATAGAATAACCAGAAGTTTCACTCCGATGATTAAATGGATAGATATCTATCCTTTTTCAATTAAATTTTGGCGATTTTTACATTCTCTTTCATTCAACTCTTGACGATGTTTTGGTACGATTGCCCACTGCGATATTTTTGTACGCACACTCGTGGCGTCGTATAAACAACAATAAAAAAATAAAATCGTGACCATAGGGAATAACATGGGAGTGAAATTTCTGATTATTCTCTATTCTCTACTTATGTCTTGATTAAAACGATCTGAAACCGATCCCCAAATAAATTAAGATTTGCTTCTGAAAGGGAACTCCTTTTTTTTTTTTTTCTTCACGCGGATGATATATTATTTCAACATCTGACGAATCGTAAAAAGCAATTTATATCCCACAAAATCAATCCGATGCTTTCAACCATTGTACACAGAACTAAATAAACCGTGAAAATAAATCAACTCGTTGGAAAATGAAAGCGAATCGCGAATTAATCGCTGTGACTTAACGAATGATCTTAGAATTATAATCACATTCGTGTTTTATATTTATAAAAATACCTATCTTTAAGGTAGGTTTTTCTCCAGAGAGAGGTTTCGGGTGATCGTCCTTCAACTAGGAAAATATGCCACGGTTTTTCAATACAAAATATTGCACTGCGCAACTGAAATCAATCAAAGGGCTTATAATAATAAGCGGATCTGTACTGTATTCGTCAACTGAGTGGCCTTATAGATCGCAATAAAGTCACTTTGCTGTGGGCAACCGTGGATATTCAGCAATCGAAGGATACGAAAAAGCCGATGAGTTGGCAGGAAAGGCATTATCTGCTTCATATATGGACCCACAATTTGTTCTATGAGTGTCTAAAACCAGAACACGAGAGCAGGTATGAAGTTGCGTCAAAGAGAAACAAAAAAAACACTGGAATAATAGAACCAAGCAAACCTTTATTAAGGGACCTACAAAAAAGAAGGCTGAAAAACTACTGCAGTTCAATAGGAATCATCTTCGTGACAGGTCGCCTAACAGGACGCCGTACACTGAAAATTGGGATCAACACTGAAGATACCGACTGCAGAGTGCGCAATGAGAAGACAAAGGACGCTTACCACATTCTGACAGAATATTTTTGGCAAGCCAAAAATGAACCCGAGTATTACTTCGATCAACCAGCCAGAGACCGGCACAGATTGCAAGGTACTAGGAACCTGGAATGATGGAATGATTTAATTAAGAAGGAAGGAAGGAAAATTAAAGGAAGATTTGTTAAGTATGTTTTGTTCATCAAACCGAAATACAACAATGGTGAGTATAAGATATTTATAATTATTGTTTTCAGAACAAGAATAGTCAAGTCACATCATTGTGTTTCTTTTTTTCGCAAAATTTGTTATAAAATTAAAAATAAATTTATAACAAACAATAATAATAAGAGAAAAGAAAATCTGTTCGTACTCGTATACCTTCGCTTTTTTGCTTGCTTATTGATGTGCGATCCTACAGATGATCTCTAAGATTACTACAAATATTCAAATAATTGACCATCTTCATTAAGTAATGCATAATTTTCCATATTGTTCGGTATTTTGAACTGGTCATTGTGTTGTGCTCCTAGGAACTACATCAGACATTCTGGAATATATCGCGAAGTTCTCCAATGTTTTGTATGAAATTAACTTACTGATATTATAAAAAATAAATAGGAAGGCAGGTCAGAAGATCTAGTCGATGATTGAAAATGAATAAACTCGTATATCTTTGTTTTTTGCTTGCTTATTGATGTTTGATCCTAAAGATGTCCCCTAAGATTATTACAAATAGTCAAATAACTGGCCATTTTCATTAAGTAATTCATAATTTCCGATATTGTAAAGTATTTTGAACTGGTCATTGTATTGCACTCCTGGGAATTACATCAAAGACATTCTAGAATATATCTAGAAGTTCTTGAATGTTCTGTAGAAAATTAACTTACTAAATATTATAAAAGATAAATAGGAAGGCAGGTGAGAAGATCTAGTTGATGATTGAAAATGAATAAATGCGTATATCTTTGTTTTTTCGCTTGCTTATTGATATTTGCTCTTGCAGATGGTCCTTAAGAGTACTAATATAACTGGCCATCTTCATTAAGTGATGCATAATTTCCAATATTATTCGGCGTTTTGAACTGCTCATTGTATTCTGCTCGTAGGAATTACATCCAAAGCATTCTAGAATATATCTTGAAGTTCTTCAATATTCTGTAGGAAATTGACTAACTAAATATAAAAACTAGACAGGAAGGCAGGTCGCAAAATCTAGTAAACTCGTATGTTTCTGGTTCTGCATGCTTATTAATGTGTGATCCTAAAGACGTCGTTTCAGTATATAGTTACTGTGGGTGTCGTCTTGGCTTGTAATCTTCCAATTTTACAAATCAAATGTAGTTAGTTCGACGGACTTCAAAATTATACAAATATAACAAATCATAGCGTGAATATCAAATGACATATTTAATCTGATTTTAACATTAGAATTAATGTTTTCGTTTGGTTGTACATTTGAGTGCAAAGAGAGAGATTTAGTAATCCGTAACGTATTATTTTTTATCGAATCCGTTCTTAGGGGTAACATTTCTGGTAACTGCAATAGAGTAAGACGGTCATACGAGAAAGATGGACGCAATTAGGATTGTTTAATGTGTTAAGATTTTACCACAATTATAAAATTAAAGTAACATTTTTATTTTGTTATTCAATGGTATTATTAACCTTTTATACAAGATCCTATTACTCCTTTTGGATTCCAGTATGCTAAAATATTCAAGCAAATATAAATATGAAACAGACGTAGCAAGTAAAAAGTATTACATTTCTTCCAATCTCCTTAATATACGTATATAAATGAAACAACTTGGACTTTTTATTTCGTAATTGGATATAGTGACCACATGCGCACATTAAAGCAAGATAATGAACCATCAAACTTTCCTTTGTGACTCGATAATGCGGTGTACATAAATATGTAAGTGGTTGATATCGGTACATTTTTATAGCACAGAGGAGGAATACAATACGACGATACCCATTCGTAAGCACATGAATAACGTATTATCCTTGAGCAGCGTCGCCTATTTTCAAATGCAACAGGTATCATTCCCGAACTCCATTGCGTTCATCGAGATACAAAGATACCCAAGTATGTATTCCGACTACGTCAGTTGTTCCTTTTTCCATCTTCTGTGTGTACACCACGTTCTCTATACTACCTGATATTTTCATGTTTTCTATTACAGCCAAGTGGCCCACCTTACCACGGTGGAGATTAATCTCTTTCTTGCGTGTAAAATGTAACGTGTATTACATTACAAAGTTCAAATCAAAATTTAAATGATATTATAAATACCTTTTTTTATTTTTATCATACTAATTGGTTAATGTTAATTAATGGCTTAAAACTTCGTACTAAAGCATCGTTCTAGACTTAGATGTATGTATGTATGTATGTACCTTTTGAAAACTTCTTGAAAATACAATATATAATACCACCCAAAAACTATTCATGTTGGATATTATTAATACACATGTAGTAGATCCACTGCATGTGTATTTTGTAATTGAAGAATTAGTTCTCTAATCGGAATTACATTTAATGATGATAGAAACCCTATTCAAGTATTTCTAAAACTGAAACCTCATATACAGGCTGACTAGTAAGCAGACCTATTCTTTGAGGACGGCTTGCACGATTTTAGTTATCTCCCCTAGCAGCGCTACAGGCCGTGCAGGTCCTTGGCTTCTATCCTCTTCATTACCTCTCTCCATCTCTTCCGGTCCATCGCTCGCTGCCGCCAGTCCCGAACTCCCATCTTCTCCACATCCTCCTTCCCTTGTTGATCCATCTTTCCTTTGGACGTCCTATTTTCCTCTTACTGCCATCTCCCCCATATAGGGTTTTTTTTACTATTCTATTTTCCGGCATCCTTATGATATGTCCTAGCCATCTACTTCTCTGCGCTTTGATTTTAAAAACAATTGTCGGTTTTGAGTACATAGCCCACACTTCGTTGTATGTTCGTCTTCACCACTGTCCATCTCGATCTCTGCTCCCTCCAAATATATTCCTTCTTGCCTTAGGCGTATAAAACCACTGGGCGAATAACTGTGTTATACAAACGTATTTTTGCTGCTCTAGATATGTTTTTCGGTTTTAACATTTTTGACAGTGACCACACTGCTCTATTTCCTTTTAATATTCTTGGATCTATTTCCTTGTCATCTTGGACTTTGTTAGTGACTATCGTCCCCAAATATTCGAACTGCTGTACTCTTTCGATGTTATACTTCTTTCCTCCTGCCTTGAAAATTGTGTAGTTGTTATTCTCTGCTATCTCCCCTCACATTGTCATATACTTTGTTTGTTTTTTTTCATTTATTCGTAATCCATATAAGTTTGCTCGTTCAGTCAACCTTTGAAAAGCCTTTTGCAGTTCTTTCTTTGATCTTGTAAGTAATACTATATCGTCAGCGTACGCAAAACATTGTTCCTTATGGTGGTAAACTAATCCTGATGTTTGTATCTTACTTTCTCTTATAATTACTTCCAGAACTAAATTAAATAAATTCGTTGAGAGCGGTCACCTTGTCTTAGTCCTTTGCTTACTTTAAAATGCTTTGAAAAACTTTCTTCTATTAAGACTTTGCTAATAATAATAACAAAAATAAATCAGTCGGCTCTAAGTTGTTATTACGTTTGCGCTTATGGAAACGATTTTAGTTATTTCCCAGCATTCATCAAGGAGTAAGAGAAAACCATGAAAAAACTTTACGCTGGGAGCAGTACCTGGGAAGTAGTCCCAGACCTTGTTACTGATAACCAACAAATTATTATTATTATTATTATCCTTCTGAATTTGTAAGAGGCAGCCTCCATGTCTCCTCACTTCCGATAGCCATGCCGTGCCGTCTTCAAGTAGCTGCTCCGTTGTTCACACATCAAGAATTTGAGTTGATACGGCAGAAGGATGAACCAATAATGATCTAAAAACAAATAAAGCAAAATAACTTACCCCAATTATTCTAACTAATAGTATTTAAATTAAAAATTTATTTATACACCCCAACCATGGTAGTAGCTATAATTTAACACTAGTTCAGACCACTAAAGAGTATGAAATAATCATTTATAAATATGTACACTTCTCGCAGGAAAAATCGGTGCACCAGCATTCCTCAATTTTAAAATTTCTTGGGTGTGAATGCAGCTTTTATAGGATATATTCATTTTTCAAAGCCTTAAATCACTTTTTTGTGCGTGTGTTATTGCGATCAAACGTATAGATTAAAAATTTAAATAGAAATATAGATGTATAGAGATAAAAAGGTTTATATGTAAAATAAACACATTGAGTTTTGGCGGCGGGGTTTCCTTTAGAAATACCGAATACGGAAATATTCATACAAAAAAAAAACATAAACAAAAAGGCCTCTTGAATAGAGGGCTTCATTTAGAAATATAGTACATGTATTTAACTTGTTTGATGTTATGCAGAGATAAGTCTTTTTTAAGAAAACATAGGGTTATGGGATTTTTACTTGTTAGTGCTACTTTGATATTAGAAACTTAGTTCGATTTATGCTCGTAAGTATAACTTTAGCAATAGACAATATATCAACCAGCCTCCTTAGTTTCGGGAAAGTGCGATTTTCATAGATTTATTGATTACACAATTATTGATGTATTAACTATTATTGTTGGTTAATATTCTTAAATATTGCATTACTATATAGTTTTTATGTATTAAAAAATTGCCAAAAATAGTTTTAAGGTTATTTATAAAATTCTTAAAGCAATTAAGTTCGCGAAGAATTATTCATTTTATTAACCCTGCGTTTATTGCATATTCAAGAAATATATTTTAGCTATGGTCTGTGTAATCCAATGTCGTTCTATTTTCTTGAAATATGGCCAACACTTGATCTGTTTACAAACTGACTTTATGTAACACAGGTTTATTAACAATTATTTACAATATTATTGCATTTATATACATAACAAACATCCTAACAAAGCATATTGTTCCTCAATCTCAGTTAGTGCTAAAATATTTGTTTTTGAATTTGATTCATTTAATACTGTCTCATGTCTACTGCCTGAAGCTGTGCTACAGACCAAAAGTATTTCAATAAAATAGAACAAAGACATTGTAATCCAATGTGGCAATAACTAAGATATATTTCTTGAAAATACAATAAACGGAGGGTTAATAAAAAAAATAATTTCTTTGCGAACTTAATTGTTTTAAATCTTAAAACTGTTTTCGGTATTTTTTTTAGTACATAGAAGAAAACTTTAAAGTAATATTAATTACTTTAGCAATAGACAATATATCAATCAGCCTCCCGACTTTTGAGACAATGTGATTTTCACAAATTTATTGATTGCACTATTATTGATGCAGTTACTTATTATTATTGTTTAGTACTCTTAAAGTATTATTGTTTTCAGTATTCCGAAATATTGTATTACTTTAAAGTTAATAAAATAATTGAATATTATTTAACTTGTTGAATAATTCTTCTCCTGATACATCAGATTTATTTATTTTTATGTCGCCTAACATGTTTTCCAACTTCATACATTTTGCTAACATATTTAATTTATCTAATTTTAAAAAAATTGTTAAATCATTCAAAAAACCAAATATTTCACAATTATATTTTAATTTCTCAAATATTTCATTTAGTGCAGCCAAGACAGTGTGGAGAATAACAAAATAAAAATTTAGTTTAAATATTTCTTCAGGATTTTTCGGATTTTCATCTTTACTTTCGCAACTAAATACTGGTTTTTTTTCTTCGTGGCCTCACAGGATTCATTGATGGAAGAAAAAGATCGCAATCAATGGTTTCGGCAATTTTTTAGCTTCTGTTCGCATATCATTAAACCTATAAGCTTTCTTTCTGACCTAAAATCTTTTATGTACGCTAGAGTGCTTTTTGGTATGATGCAATTGCTGGTATAGTGTTGCCTGAGAGTCCTGCATCATTTTACTGACTACGTTAATTTTTGTTGATACGTTGCACCGAAAAACCACAGAGCACATAAACTTAAAAGATTTTATTTTTAGTAGCAAACAACTTGCCAGGTTCGAATATCATTATCTTTTATGGCATCCGAATAAAGAGCATATATTTTATCCATATTATTTCGTAACATTTTTAGAGCATCCATTCTACTCTTCCATGTAGTATTGGAAAAAGATTTTAATGACGGTACAGGAAATTTATTTCTTAGCACTTGCCATCATTTAGGTGATGATGAAAAAAAAAAACGTAATTCTTGCGCAATTCCAGAGAAATTGGTAACTTCTAAAGATGACTTAGCAGCATCATTTATTACTAAATTTAAACTGTGCGCAGCACATGACGTAAAAAAGCTCTAGGATTTAAGTCTATTTTTTTTTTGCAAACCATTAAGACACCCTTTCTATTATATTTGCTCTATTGTCATATCCTTGTCCTGTTAATTCATTGATATCTATGTCATAAGCTTTTAAACAGTTAATTAAGGTATTTGCTAATTCTTGTCCTGCCGAATCTAATATATAAACAAAATCTAAAAAGTTGGCGCCTTGCACACCCGACACGAAACGGCCCTGGTCTCTCTATCTATTCAGTTTGTTATTTGTCTCTGCTTTATCGAGCCGTTTTACGTTAAAATTTAAATTTTACACTTGAATTTAGAAAACAGAATCTCAGACATATCTCTATTCTCTTTGCTGTCATGTTATTCACAGAAAACATTTTCTACGCATCTAGTCGTACAAACAAATCTATACCTAATGTCTGTACGCACAGAAGCGCTACAAAACTACGTACTACCACATTATGTACAAGCCACTAACCGGGTCAAACAAATTAATCTTCTTGCGGCGAACGCCGACGAGAAGAATCAATTCGGAAGCACCGTCCTCGTCATCATTATATTCAAATACAATCCGAATCGATACTAAATTTATCCAAATATATGTGCATACTTGTCGCGGTCAGGCGTTTTACGTCTCACTCGTCGGATCGACAGAAGAGAGAGGAAACGCCATTCATACGGACATTCATCGAAGGCGAACATCATTCGCATAAGAGAATGCGGTTGCGTACCTAGTGGCGGATCGATTCAATGGCTCTAGAATTTGTCAATACATATATAAACATTAGACGCTACCGCTTATGCAACTACAAAAATATTTTTGGCAGAAGAAATGCATTACTTCAATTTACTTTGATTTGAGACGGGAAGAGTATAGCATTTATTTCGTTTGCCAAGACATGAAGATAAGGCAGCAAAGTTAAATAAAGAGAAATTTTGCAGATGGTGTACGGAAAGAAGACCGTTAGCGAAGGATTATTAAAGCATGGTTTTTTACAGCTTGTTCGACAATAAGAACTCAAGTGTAATTATTATGTATAATAATCCTAAGTTAAGCAACAGTTGGAGACCACAAGGTTTTACGTATCTCACAATATATTAAGTTAACAGTATAAGCTTGGTTAAGTACCTATAAAATAGCAGATATTTTAAGTACTTGCCCGAAAAATCTATAATAAAATGTTCTCCGTTGAAAGTCCATCACTATCATATCACTTCAATAATATTATACAGTTAAATATCTATTATCCGTGTGTGGGTTATTCGTGCGTTAGATTATTCAGCATACAGACAATTGCAATTGGTGCATAGCAGTAAGTTCGTCGTCGTCAAAACATTTTCTGGGTATTTAAGCAATGAAAAGTAATCTAGGCAGCCAGATCAAGACTATGGTGGATGCTTAACCTCTTCAAATCCCTCAATGCCGCAGCAAATAGTGCAACGCGAATCTCGTGAAGAGAGCATTATCGTGAAGCAAGAGAACACCTTCCGCCAACTTTACGTTTATTTGCGTAATGTGCTCCTGTAATTGTCTCGCCGATTTCCAGCCGATTTGCTAGACTTCGAATTTCTTTTGGGCTGGTCTACTTCTTACAAACACACAGTACAGTGTGGAAAGACAAGACCATGCCAATCAGATGCAAAGAATCGTTAATACGTCCTATAGATAAAAGAGGAGATAGAGCGCTATGTGAGAATTACAGAGGTATTGCACTAATGGACATCGTATACTAGATAATGGCCGCCGCAATTAAGAACAGTTTAAATGAAATCACAGAAAGAAAGTTGAGGGAATATCAATGCGGTTCTCGAGAAATAGATCAGTCATGCTTCAAGTGTTTATATTGAAGCAACTTGTTGATAATAGTACAAATCAAAATTTTCCTCTTTATATGGTGTTTATTCATTTTAAACAGGCTTATGATAAAATAAAAAGGGACAAACTATATATAGCAATGAAAAACTTGGGAATAAAGGCAAAGCTCATTAGACTGGTAAAGATGACTGAACAGAATACAAGATATTGATGAAGGCCAAACATCAAAAAAGTAAAGTGAGTAGAGATTTAAGACAGGGCGACCCACTATTCACTACATTATTTAATAGGTTTGTTTGTTTTGGCACTAGCGTCACGCAGCAAAAATGGGATCCTGACGAACGGCACAATATACAATCAGCGGAACCAAATAATGGCATATGGAGATGATGATTATGATCTTGGCAAGGACAAAAGAAAACCTGATTACAGCAATCAAAAAGATGGAAAAGGCGTCAAAAAATAGAGGGCTCGAAACAAATGAAGATAAAACAAAATTTATGTTAGTGAAGGGAACAGGAAGGAACATAGAAAATGGGAGACTTAAAATAAGAACTGAAGATTCAGAATACTATTTCAATAAAGTGAACAATTTTAATTACGCGGGGGTCACAAAAAGTAGAAATGCAAGAAAGAATTGCTAAAGGTATAAAATGTATGGGAGGCAGTGTTGCCTATTAACAGAAGACGTATTTCACTAGATCGGGATTATAATTCCTCCAGAAAATCACTAGAAATGGGAAAGGAATTACTTTATAAAGTATTTTACGAAAAGCAACAAAAAATATATTTTATATATTTATGTAATTAATAGTTTTTCTACACTAAATCCCCTTTCATTTTTTTTTTTATTTATTATAATTCGCACAATGTTACTTTTAAAAACCTATTACACAAAGTACATTTTATTTTGTCTATTATATATGAATTTAATACAACACTTATTAGCTGGTCGTCAAATATTAACAATTTACAACGATATACAGTGGAACCTCGTTAAGTCGGACCCCGTCAACCCGGATCTCCAGATAACCCGGATCAATTTTGACGAATATTTTTATTTTAGAAATGGAGGTTGTACCAAATAGTTTTGCCCTTATTGTTTAAAGTGAGTTTAAAAATATAATTGTTTGGTTTATTTTGTGCGTGTATTTGTTTATCTACGAAATGAAGTATTTTTTCTGTGGGTACAGTCTTATTTTGTTATTTTTTTACCCGTGTGCCCGTGTAACCCGGATTTTAGTTAACCTGGATCAGCGCTAGTCCCAATTGATCCGGGTTAACGAGGTTCCATATACAACTATGCAACTGTAACCGTGTTGTAGAAGATCTTAAACATATCCTTATTTATTTTATTATTTTATTTTGTACTTTTATTTTTTATTTGCAAATATATGTATATTTAGTTTAGTCTTCGTGTTCAATGAACTCACTAGCTTTATTACTAAAATTAAAGAAAATCCACTCAACTTTTGGCTAGCCACTAGAATATGATTTGTGTACACCAAACGTGCTTTCAATACACCAAATTCACCAAATTGGCAACACTGATGGAAGGGTTACTGCATTTCTACGGTGAAAAACATTTCGCGAAATGGAAAAAAAAAGAATTTACAAGACAATAGTAAAGCCAGCAATGGTTACTTATGAAGAAGTGGCATGGAACCTGAATAAGAAAGAAAAATTGTCGTTGAAAATGTTTGAAAGGTATTAAGAAAGATATATGGTGGTAAATGATATTTGGAAAAGACGAACAAATGAAGAACTTATTGAATTATAGGGCAACCATAGATAACAAATGTAGTGAGGGTAAAAAGAATGAGGTGGTTGAGACACGTAACGAGCTCTAAAAATTGTGGAAGCGCTATGATAGGTATCGGTATAAAATTTGACGTTTCTACCCAAAAAATGATTCAAAATTTTATAATATCATATTTTAATCGGAACCTAAATTCAAGTAAAATTCTTTAAAAAAAATATTCACTACTTCTATCTCTCTCAACATTGGTGCATAGCCAAACAGCAGACAAAGAAGACAAATCATGAAGCAATAAGACGACAAACCAAAGTTACAGATTAATATAGAATTAGCATTACATTAACATGGAACATATGTGACATGAAGTAATCAAAGGGGATTGCTCAAAATAAACTTGAGAGATAAGCGCATCACTTTTTGTTTATGTTGCTATATATAATCTTGTTTAACACTGATTACTTCTCTGTATAGCCGCATGATATGGACACGAGATCTATTTATATTCCATATCTAAGTGCTAAATGCTTATTATGTGCATTTAAAAAAGAAATGAAGAAGTTCGGCAATTTTTGACCACGATTTATTCTATTACAGTTCTAAGCAGCGTTTCGATCGTTACATCGATCTTTTTCAAGCTGTTTAAACAATTTTAATATAATTAATTAAGGATACATCTAAAATTAATCTTAATAAATTTACCTTTAGAATTAATCCTAAGTTAATGTTTTTTAAATTGTTTGTTAAAAAAAGAAATAATCTTTATATGTTACTTTTACCTTATTTCACGTTTTTTTTATTGTACCTTTTCATTCATCCCTGTATCTTATTCCGATTTAAATTTCACTACATTCTCTTATTTAAGTAACACAAAAAGTTGTTGTTTTCCTTAAAATCCATAACCTTAAACATTTAGGTACTATTGAACTTCCTAACATACAACAACTAATTTATTATAATTTTAAAATTAATTTCTCCAAATAATATGTTTTACCCAAGAAAAAATATGTTGTCAAAATTTAAATTTAACTTCATTTTAATTTAAAATTAATTCTAAAGGTAAATTTATTAAGATTAATTTTAGATGTAATTTTATGTAACATTTACGGGTATTTTGTTTTAATTTATTATTATTTACGACATATAATTATCAAACATTTCATTTTGACAGAGATTAAAGCCTGAACTGAGTTGTCAAAACGCATTTATACTAACCCACGTCCAGCAACAATTACATTAACGTATTTTTTTTAAATAAAATTTTCTAAATATTATTCTCGGCCAAACAATTGAACACAAACATTGTGTGTTAGGTAATTTATAGCGCTCCAACTCATCAGGCACTCGCTTTTAGCTCGTGCTCGAACTGGGTTGCCGCATTGTAAATGATATCTACGGCACTCTACGTATAAATTCTTAAAATATACTTATTAGTGTAGCAGAATCGCTGAAAGACTACAATTCAAATGTGTTTTCGTTTAAGAAAGTATACATTTCAATTATCCCTTTTAGATTGTTCGCGTGAACTTATCTCCCACAAAGTACGAATAATGAGGTTATCTGGTAGTCAGGTAGCTATTTTACAATTTAGATATCCATCACATTCATCTGCAAAAGACTATACAACGCGTAGTAGGAGAAAGAGAGTCAGTTGCTTAACGTCAAGGCCTGCTTGCCTAAACAAAGAAAGAAAGAAAAAGTAGAAAACTTGAAGGACATTGGTTCTGTAAAGTAAAAACTGAAAATCGAAGAAATATATTTTGTTGCCTATGTCTGCCATTTTGTATAAAAAAAAATGCCAAAATAGTGTTTTGACATTGTGAAGACATTCTTCAGAAGATTTCAGTCGATTCAGGGCAAGTCAGGACTAAACCTAATTCGTAATAAATTCAACAGTAATATCCACTATACGTAACCGTTCCAAAGATATTTTAAAAGCGTTTTTGCGAAGAATTCAGCTTGTGCCACAAAATTCAAAATTACAGAAAATAAAGTCTTTCGTAATATTTCAAGATCTTTAACTGCATACGCTACATAACAACATCATGTAAGGAAAAGAAACCGATTCAATATCTTCTTGAAATAAAAAAAAAATGTACTGCAAACCATGCTACTAAATAAAAGAAATCTATCTATGACCCTTCATCTCTAATCTCTATTTTATTAACTTTCAAAAACTTGATATGGAAAGTTTTAAGCATTCATTTCTGCATAGGGTTTCAACTTTTGTCATCATTTTAATAACGTTTAGAATGTCATTTTAATTCACATGAAAGAAAAAGTTGGATATGCTGAACAACTCATTTTTTTGCGTATGTTACTTGTTGCGCATACTTAGCTTACCAGTGTATCTGCAGAAACCCCCACAACTACAAACAGAAATGTTAGCACACTACTAAAAACATAATTGCTATTTAAATTATTCTTTACACATTATTATTACAACTGTTAAACTAAAATTTACTCGTATGTGCAAATTTCCGCCATAGTTTCTTATTTTTTGCTGTTCTCTTTGCTTTACTCATTATTCCTCTTTTTTGCAATCATATTTTGTTATTATTCCATCTATCTCAGTACTCCTGTCGTTCTTGATCTAGCCTACCTATTAATTTTCTTTCTCACAATTATTTAAAAAATTCCACCAGGTGCCTGGTTCCCATAGATTCTGTTAATGACATTTTAACTAATTTTTCCTTATTTAGTTCTACAAAAGTGTTTTTCTAGTTTGGGTGTGCTTTATAGCGAAATATTAAGTTTTTGACTTAAAACTCGCAATTTCTTTCCCAATCATACTCAAAAATCTACGCGAATGCTAAAACCTATAAAATAAAACTGATAAACCAAACTGAAATAATTAATGGTGGGGCTGAGATCGACAGCTACTATCCTAATAAAACGATACTGATGTTAGAGACTCTAACTTAAAATGGGAATTCTTTTTTGTGTGAACACAAAGAAAGCGATAAATTGGCAAAGAGCAAAATAATAACTAAATTCCCGAATTTGTCCTTAATTAAATAAAACGCAAATTGAGCTAGGTAGACTGATAGGTCGGTAGAAAGAGAAAAATATTTTAAAGATAGATTTGATGACCCTAATTAAAACTAATTAATCCTGAAGTTACTGATTTAAACTAAAATATTTACCACAATCCCTTTCAAATATGATCTTACTTAAGTAAGCATAGTATATAACATTATAGACTCTTATTTGTAAATCTATAAATAACTTTTGAAGAAGGTATTGTTGGGTATGCAGCCATTGGATTCAATGAAATTCCTTGTTATGTGTCTAAGTTTTCGCAATTAATTTATTGCTTCCTCGGAGACAACAAAAATTGAAAAATTAAGCAAGCTAAAATACACATAAATTGTGCACATGTTCACTAAAACTAGACATTACAATGTAAAATAAATCTAACAGAGAACTACATGTACATATTTAAAAGGTAAGCTTAGGACTTTCTTTTTTTTTATGAAGTCTAGCATTTTTCATTATTTTAACGAAGCTAGAGGAGTCATGCATGTATATTATAATTAGTTCTATTCGAAAAGGATCTTTGTAAAATATTAGCCATGATTGAAATAGGTTATACGTAGGTGAACCCACAAAGGAAACTATTTTAAGGATTTTATTAAGGAATACAACTTAGGGTGAAACCCATTGCCAAGAGTCTTACCTTATCTTCTGAACATGTGGTTCTCTGTTAGGATTTATTTTACATTGTAAGTGTGCACAATTTATATGTATTTTGGCTTGTTTACTTTTCCTTTTTTTTGTCTCTGAGGAAGCAATAAATTAATTGCGAAAGCTTAGACGGTTAACAAGGAATTCCATTTAATCCATTGGCTGCATACTCAACAATACCGTCTTCAAATCCCTAACAAGTACAGCCAATACTTCTACTTAACCTCTATGAACAACATGTAACATCTCGTTTTTGAAACTTTTCCTTATTTAATTTCCAATCTTGGATTCTTATCATGAAAATTTTCTATCATTTTTACCAGATCTGAATTTAATAAAGAACTTATAAGATGAAGAGAAAATAAACTTTTATTCAAAGGAAATAGATGCTTGCTTCGGCTTAAAACAAGCCAGTGAACTTTTTCTCTTTTCAGATTCTCTTTTAAAATTTGCTTGCGACGTGACTAGTCGATTTTGAGGTCAATTATTCGACCGCCACTGTAGCTATTAAAATGAATTCCCATGGAGCTCCTGATGCATCAACGGAGACTGTCTGATGGTCAAAAAGCGGCATAATTAAAATAGATCTCCGTGTAGCAACTGTTGCCCTGTCGCTTCTGGTACGGCGTCGTCGGTGTCGACCCGTTGCAAGAACTATGACGCTCCTACCTTAATACAGCACATTCGTATTGGCCACAACGCATAGATACACAATAAACTCTAGGGGTAAGTGTACGATATAAGCTCCGAGTGATCGCAGTGTGCACGTGTATGAAGTGTTGTTGTTGTCGAACTGTTACGGAGTATTATATGGCCTAGTGTATAGTAGGACTCACCATCTCTGAAAAGTCACAAACTCACACTCGGACATTGACCCAGCATCATTACAACACCGGGGGTTATTAAACGTTCTTACATAACGTGAGCGATCGTCTGTCTCGCTCGCATCCACTAGCGGCTCCCATCCGAAAGTCACGCAAAGCGAAAGAAAAAGCCAACATAGTCACCATCGGACGCGTCTACTTCCCGAAGTCAGTGCTTCTTCTACTTCTCCACCTCCTTGCCCTTCTATTTCTTCTTGTCTATTTCTTCTATCTCTCCCCTCTTGCATTGCGTTTACGCCTTCTTCCTCTCCAAAGCAACGAGAGCGGCTCCACAGCAACTGGGAACGATTCAAGCGTATACTACAACAAGAGGAAAACCACGACGAAGAAGCGTCCGCGATGGTGGGTTGGTTTTCTATGAGAATATCTCTTTTTATTTAGATGTGGAGTATTTGTCGCGTTCTTTCCTAACCTTTTTTTTACTATCTCTTATATACTATCCTTTTTCGACATCTCCACGCACGGTTATTTATTCAAGCCTTCTCTCTTTTCTTTAAATTTATTACATTCTTTTTATTTTATCTTACTTAATGCACAACCACTACATTTGAGGGATGAGATTTTATATTTGTGAGAAATAGATTAAAGAGATCCTTTATTATGCCTTTTATCCAAAATAATATATTCATATATATTATATAACATTCCAGAGCATCATTTAAGGAGAGCATAGATAATTAATGCATAATATCGTTAGACAGGACCGGATATTCGCTGAAATTCCACATCGGGCAAAAGGGCAATGAACTGGTGGCAGATAAATCGTCGAAATTTTAGAACAACGGTGATATTTCTAACGCATCATACGATGGTAATTTTGCAGCGCCTAAAAGTTACCTCGTTCTTTCTAATTCCTCGAATTTGGCACTTTTTAGCAAAAAGTTCCTCAGAAGAAATTATAGATTGTTGTGAGAAAATCTTATAAATATTAATAAATAACTACTAATACGTTCATTTCAGCAATAATATTAGCAATTCTGTTTATTTCAGGG
This sequence comes from Protaetia brevitarsis, assembly GCA_004143645.1. Lineage (NCBI taxonomy): Eukaryota > Metazoa > Arthropoda > Insecta > Coleoptera > Scarabaeidae > Protaetia > Protaetia brevitarsis. The sequence goes on from RXPK01003327.1 coordinate 117,573, forward strand.
CAACAATCGCTGTTGGAAAACGAAGTTCACCTCATTATGTTTAGAAGTCTACCATAGATTCATTCAGGTCATAGCTTCATAATTTATGGAAGTATTCTCATATGTATGTATATAGCTAGGGTGATGTTACACAGCGGCCTAAAAATTCTATTATATCCCCTGTTTTACAGCTTGCTTTCCAATCTTATTTCTTTCAAAAGTGTAGGTTATTAGAAGGCCCCAGGTTGGGTAAGTCTCCCTCTACTATTTCACATGCTCCCAAGTGATAACATCATTGAATGCACAGTGCTACGCAATTTGAGAGGAGATGGATGAGTGTTTCGCCCTGTTCCCCAATCTCCTCCAGCCGTTTTGCTCCTCCCTTTGTTCCTTCCTTGTGAGGTATTCTCACTTTGGAAGTGGAAGGCTTCTTATGGAGGTCCTACTCCAGTTCCTGTTTCTTAGCGGTGTCGTCCCGCTTAAGTGGGTTAAATATATTTTTTTCCTCCATGGTTGATCCAACGAGTAACTAGGGAAGAAAAGGTCCGCCTCCACAGAGCCCCGCATGCAGAGGTAAGGCTAAATACAATGGGGTCCGCCCGCCTGGTGCCCCAAGGTTGGACTAGTAGACTGATCGTCTATCCAGCCACGCATCCCATCAGTCTAGTCCGCCACCTTAGGATTTAGGTTTTTGTTGAGGTTGTCTTCTCTCGATCCGTGCAGTTAAGCCAAGGCCGCCCATCCCTTTCAGGACCTGGTTTAACAGTTGGGCTTTCGGTAGGCGAAAGCAACAACTAGCATCGTTATAGAACCCTCTGCAAGCTCTTAACCACGATATGACAGCTCGGGCGAGGAGGAGTGGTTCATGGCAACGGTCTTAATTCACCCTGCTCCGGCTTTAAGCAGAGTGGACGAACTTATAACCGCCACTAACCATCTCGTCTTGAGCAGACCCTGACAAGATGGCCTTTCCCCTATCCACCACCCCGGGGACGCGCCTGGTAGGTACTCCCAAACCCCAAGAAATATTCTCATAACTAGGAATTCATATAATACATCGTAAAGCATTCACATCCATTCTAGGTTCAGGAATGATTTCCAAAACTATTTAACGTTCGGTTAGAGAACGACCTTTCACCACTTGCAACTGATATTGGAACAGTTAAAAGAATTCTAAAGGCAATTAAAATATTTGGAAATGTATTAAATACATAAATCATCTTTAAAAATATATTCTAAAACTTCCGTATGGACTTTTTCATTTTCTAAAAAAAATAAAATTATCAATATTTCATCACATAATTCAAGACCATTGATATCAGTTTGACCGCTGGGGTCACCGTAAGTGTTAATCTAGACAATATTCATTGTCTAAATTTTGTAACTTGGAGAAGTCATAAAAAAAAACAAATATTCGTATGTGATCTCTAATCAAGTAAATCTTTCAGCAATTGATACAATAGTTGTATCAAGGATAGCATAGCAAAAATTGACTCTAAAATTTGCTTTTGAATCCAAAATGAGCTCATCTTGAGCTCATCTTCCGATTCATAATCAAATAGGTTTTTTTCGATCTTTTTCTTAATGGTTTATTTTCTACAAACACCGGTTCCAAGTCTAAATTATGAGCAATATCCACAGTGCTATTTATATATTTTTCAAATTTCATATCTGATCTTTTTTCTGTAAAATAAGAATACAAAATTTCAATTTCTTTCAAACACTCTATCATACGAATATCTGTGTTTTGTAATAATTCCTTACAACATTAACTTTAGATACTACGTCATACCATATTAAGACCGGTAGTACAAACTTAAATGATTTTGTTTTGTTTCCAAGCGAATCTGCTTCATTTCGGGAATCCAAATCGCGGTTTGTATTAGAAGATATTTCATAAAGCGTCATAATCATGAATGTCCAAAAGAAAATGTCTTAGAAGTTCAAGTGTTTCAACACGACTTTCCTATCGAGTTCCAGAAAGGAATTTTAAAATATGTGTTTGAACCGGAAAAAAAAAAAACGTATAGGCTCCGTACAACAGCAAAAAAAAAGATACCACTTCATGTGAAACTTTAGCTGCATCATTAACAACTAAATTGAGACTTTGTTCGTTTGCTTTATTTGCCCTGTTAACTTATTTTTAAAAATGCGATCAATTAACGAAACAAACTCTTTTTAAATCACTTTTATCTCTTAGCAAGCAAAACCATTACACCCAGAACTAAAAATGTAAAATGCAACCGATGTAACAAATCAACAGCAGTCTTAATTAAACTTATCGCAAATATTGTATATGTATTAGCACGTTTATTTAATGTGAAATGAAACACACGTGGCGTTGCACTGACTTACTAAAATCAATTAAAGTAGCATAGAAAAATAGAAAACACTAAATCAGTATATTCTTTATAAAACAAAAAACGGTGACCACGATGTCGTGATACAAAACCCTTTTTGATTACTATGGGGGCTTTATTCTATAAACACAGCCGAAATGTGCCTACGAAAAGCAAGAATGATTAATGGATATATATTTTGTGCTTGTGCATTGTTCTATTTTAAAACTCTAACTGATATTTATATTATTACATTATATTTTAATGCTTTTCGATTCAGGTGTATCAAAATTTGTGAAATAATTTTTTTTTTTGCGAGTAAAAGGTCTCTAATATGCCGACCCTCTCAGCGTGTAGCCCGGGTGCGGTGCACCCCCTACACCCTCAGTTGACTCGGCCCTGATAATCAAAATTGCATGCATTTTGCACACAATTTTTGCTTACCAAAATCCCTAAAAACCGTTTATCCCACCATTCATGGATATCACAAATTTGTAGTCACTCATCTTAAAGTACTAATTTATTTTAATTCGATCCACATGGACATTTGTGTAAAATAAACTATTCGAAATTGTAAAGTAATATTCAATTTGTGAATATGTAACTAAAATATTATTCCAAAAAATTTTGCTGTCTGTTATAAAACCTGCTTGTACCTTTAGAATAGCTCTTATTGTCAGAACGGTATAAATACGTGCTAATCAAATTGACGCTAACATTGATAAAAAAATAAATAATGATTCACTCACACTATTTGCTCGTCTTAACTGTAATGCTGGTGTGATATATAAACGGTAAAGATAGCATATTAATTTGTATTGGGAGGCAAAGATGTATTTTTTCTTAGCATTAAAAATGCGAAAATACAAAACTACATTTAAAGATAAAAATATAATAATAAAATTATTACAATACATCCATAGCCCATCAAGCCATTTTGACTTAAGTTGTATAACTCAAGTCGAAATATTCTGTTTGTTGCTGCACGGGTTCATTACGTTCGCTTCGTCGGAAACAAATGATAAAGACTCCAGAAAATTTCTTGAATACGAATGGCCACCGAATAGTTGTGCAGAGGGTAGAGGTTACTCACCCTTCTTATCTCCGCCCAGAAACTGATTACGAGCATATTTCCATTACGTCAAGCGAGTGGTTTGTGTAAGGATTAAATGAATACATTTTTAATTAACTTTGATACTGCCGTCCAAATTTCACTTCGTGCATTTCTAATTGTATCTAGACAAACCATATATGTAGATAGATTAGGATTTAATTTCAAGCAAAATTCGCACATAATTCTATCTTAACATATTGTATATCGGAGCATTAACAGACACTATCATAATTTTCTTATTAATAATTACCTATTTGTTGATATAACTATGCCATTAGAAGTTTCATTAAAACCATATATTTATAGAGAACAAATAAATACATGTTTATGTTGTGTGCTTGGTTATGGTCTTTTAATTCACCTTGCAAAGGTAATTTAACTTGATGAACATTAACTAATGACAATAACTGATACTCCCTTTTACTACAGCCGCAAAGGACACAACCTACAATTTAGGGGGCATCGGACCATTATAAACAGATTTAAGTTCATATATACTTCAGGGAATAAATCCTTTATTATTCGAGGTAATTATAAAAGTTAAACAATCTCTCTTGTCAGTTGTTGTTCTTTGTTCTCAAAGATATTCCTAATCTACTGAAATTACTACAAAAAGGTACATACTAAATCATATTTCCCCTCATTTCGTAAACCATGGCAAAGATATTCTGGTATTGGACTAAATACTTTCATCAAATTCGTTTACCTAAACCTCCTTTTAGTCATAGTGGCATTAGTGTAATTACAGTTGTTCCAATTTTTATAACTTTATTATAACCTTTCATCTACAAGTTGAAAAATTATAAGAGTAAAATTGTTAGTACTATAGATTCGGGTGATTCAAAACAGCGGTTCTACTTGGAACCCTTGGAACAACTTGCATCAAACCAATAGTTGTGTGCTGCCATTTAACGGCAGGTAATGGAACATCAATTGTTTTTATAGAGAGGTTAGATATCGGTCAAAATTGGTGTGTATTATAGACATGAATATAATTTATGCTGTGCGTAGTTAGCGATTAATTTTAAATGTAAAAATGAACGTTTTGAAGGTCGTTCTATTTTTCTTTTATAATCTTTAGTGTATTCTAAAATTATATTATATTATTACTCACCTTTCCTTCCTCCCATTTTTCGAAAACAACACTGTTCATTATTACTTGGGGAATCATTTGGGGATTTTTCGACAGAGTATTGCGATTTTTGTTTGTAGCAAAACAGTCGTCTGCCAATATCAGAAGAGAAGAAATGGGATTCAATGAAATTATTCTCTAATAGTTTATGGGCAAAATAATATTACAATTAAGTTAATGTAATGACTTTTTGTAAACAACAATTTTATCGTGTTTATTTATGGTTTGCAATGACCTTAGAATACTTGTATCTGTTTGTTACAAAAAGTTATTTAGGTTTTTATAACAACATTGTATTTCTCTATCATCTTCAATGTATTATTTTGCTATCATTCAATCATCAATAAATTTCTCTTCTTTTTTTGTTCGAGCTTTCTTTAAATAAACTAATCATTAATCCCATTATTACACTCTATTACTCGAAAAATAACGCGTAAATAAATAACCTATCTGAAGTATTAAAAGTAAACAGGTGATTTGGGACAGCTCATTCTTTTTGTTTCTTGAAATTAGGTAGTTCTTATAACTAACAGCTTCTTGCGGGTTTCGCCGTGTGTCAAAACTTTCGCTCGACGTTTCGCTGTTCATACTGACAGCTTCTTCAGGATAACTGAACTGAGTTTTGAACTGAAATGCAGTTCAAAACTCAGCAAAACCCGCAAGAAGCTGTTAGTTATAGTTACACCGGCCGTGAAAGCCTACGCAGTGTTAGGTAGTTCTTGTTTTTAAACAATGGCACACTTAGAATTGACAACAAATTTAAAGTCTTTTAGTCATGGTAAATTAAACTTCTATTAGGGTAACCCTTTAGCTCTGGATAAAAATTAGAAAATGGATTCGGAAGAATGCAAAATATTACTCACTAACTATAACAGTGGAATTATGATGAAAAACAAAATTGTATCGGTAAGTTTACTTTATTTATTATTTTGATAAAGCACTACCTTCTTATAACAAGCAAAGAGGAATGAATATGTAAAACAAAACTGTAACGTGTGGCATACTTAGTAATATCAAATAAAATGCCAAATGAAAATTTTTTAAAGGAAACATTTGCAATAGGAATATCTCCTCCATTATGTATTACATTTTGCGCTGATGCCTTGAAATTTGACTTAAAAAAAGCACCCTTACGTGCATAGCCTACTTTGAACACAGAATGGCTTTGATATTGACAAAATTCATTTCGTGGAGGCCCACGACGAGACTCATTTTAAAAAAGGGTACGCCTCTGCATTGAAAACGATGGCCATCGTTTTGAACACTTTGTAAAACATTAGCAATTTTTCACATATGATTTTATCCGTTTTAATAAAGTACATTTTTGAAGTTTATTTAGTTATGACTTTTAATTAGTATGTAGGAAAAGGCAGTGGAAGAGTTAGGTTGATAAGTATCGTCTATCTATGTTGAATAATAACAGCAGTTTTGTCCAAGCCTACTTCAAAAAAAAAATAATAGCTAGGTATTAATATTTGAAAAAGAAAATTATAAATCATTAAGAAACTATAAGAGATAAGTATAGAAAGTATTAATACAATCTTAAAGACCGTTAAAATTAGAATCTAAAAAATGTAATAAATACAGGATGTTCCATTTAAAATAAGAAAGTTACTTGCCTTTAAAGACAGCGAAAATTAAAAGTATGTTTTAGTTCAGCCTGTATAATCTTTTTCATTACTTTTATTTTATTATCAAGTCTAATACTTTAGTTAAAAAATAAATACAGTTTAAACTATCTAGCTTAAATACGCATGACAAGCATGCCTCTTAAATTTTAGTCTACATTTTGAAGAATAGTTAATTATCTCGTAAGCGATTTCAGTTAGGTATAAAAAACCTAACACTAACTTGCCTTTATTTAGTCTGTACTATCGAAATATGCATAATATACAGGGTTTCCGTTTAATTTTCACAGCTTTGTGTGTAACTTTTCTTTGAGTCACCCTGTATAATTCAAAATAATTTGAAATGTGGTCCTTCTGAACCTATATAACCTTTAACAACAAAAAATTGAAAATATATTACCACTTATATAAACCGACGCGAATGTGGTGGTCCACCTATATAATAAACCCAAATACCTATATGGCACCTCAAATCAAGCTAAAAGGAACACCCTTAAAAAGGGGAAAATAGTAATAACTTTAACCATAGAATGCCCATAATAAGTATTTACTTACATACTTTTTTTAATGAGTCAGCTTAATTAAAAATCAATTTTTCCACCCTTATGTGAATACCTCGAATGGGGTAGCATCGATTAAGCACTTTTCAATGATTTATCGGAGTCATTGAAAAGGACTTTATATGGGTTATAAGTAAGTAGGTGAGCCCACAAGCGAAAAAATCGGTCTAATCTGAAACCAGTTTTGTGAACTTTGATTAATGAGTAACTCTTAGGGCAAATGCCATTGTAACATCTAAATTTTTTAAAAGAGAAGATAGCCTACCATAGAAAGTCTTAAGAATGCGAAAATTTTAATTGAACGCGTGAACTGAAAGCTAATTATATGTCAAATAATTTACCAGAAGCAATTTGGGATACAAAAGGAAATTACACAATTTTACACTTACACTGTAAAAAAAGTTGCACTAAAATTACATGTAAAATCGTTGGTAACAAAGTTGCCTACAATTTTACAGGTAAATTTGCTTCATAAGGTAAAATTTCTGCCATCTAGTAAATTTCACATGCTGATGTATTTTTCAAAGATTGTACTGTAAAATTCATATGTGATATTTATATGAACTCTATATTTACCGAACACTGAAGTAATTTTCATATGTATTTTTATAAAGAGAGCAAGCAACCTAATTCTTTTATAGCACCTAATGGGTCATACTGAATCGCTCAACCAGGGATCAAGAATGAACACGCTTACGCGAAACCTACGATTGTTTGTGAGGTACATGATATCATTGAGCCAATAATAAGTTCGACAAACGAATAGAATTACCTACGCGCACAGATAAATAATCCAATAACCAATCACATTGCAGCGTATGAATTTCGTATTTTCCATGATATCTATAGTTTTACCCGAAAATTCAAGTAAAAATAAATGTAAAAGATCTTCATATTTTTACAGCAAAATTAATAGTTCACTAGTAAAATTACTTTTAAAGTGCACTAAATACCCCAAAAAAATGTCAATTTTACACTTTTAAGTAAATTTTGAGAGTAAATACAAAATTGTGCATGTTTTTTCCTGTATTTTCCTTTTGAATTTTTGTTACATCTTAAACTTACATGAAAAAGCTATAAATTTTACCGAAATTTCTTTTCCCATGCTAAATATCCTAGAAAAAACATGTAAAACAAAATTTACATGATTTATTGTGGTAAATTCACAACGTTATTACATGTAATATTCCTGATTTACCATGGCAAAATTACTGTAATTTTTTACAGTGTATAAGTATGGTAAAAGAAAGCTCTCTCATTCGGTGCATTATTCCTATGAAAATATCTGAATTACGCTCGAAACAATCTTTCCATCTTTTCGTATAGTATCTAAGCAGTAAGCATTGCTCCTTAAAATACAATCATCATGTTTTATCATTTTTCGTTGGGTAGAAAGTTCCTCTAAGTATTCGAGGGCGCTACAGACATTTCCAATTTACGAGTAAAAGCACACGTAACGCATGCACGCATTTATTCAATCTTTCCGCGTTCTCTTTCTCTCTTCCTCCCGCCCTCTCTCTTCTACGCACATCAGAAGAACCTCAGTCTTTTTAATCCGTGCGGCACAGGAAGAGTTAAGTTAAATTGGGCAAGTACGGCGTCCACTTTTAACTTGCGCTCCTCCGCTACGGGCAACGGATCGAGTTCATCGGCCTCCGGTGGTGTGCTACGCCTAGCGACGACCCCCTTATGTTGTTTATACCCGAGAGGAATTTAACAACTTACGTAACCACACTCAAATCAAACACTACGTATATTGTTTAAACACATCTCTATGTGTCAAGTAACGATAAACGAGATTTAAGAGTATTGTTCCTCTTCTAAAAAGTTATCTCCCCATGTTCACGGGTGTGTTTAATTTATAGGTTCTTGTTTTTTTTTTTATACAGTTAAAAGGATACGGGGATTTCTAACGTCACCTAAATTTCCCTCGCGAAATGTTGTACTTCACACTTCACATCAACATCGCACTGCAAGAACGGTTAGTATTTGATTATTCATTCACATAGGTCGATACCTTGAGCGAAAGTAACGTCCAACTTTCTATAGTTGTGAAGAGAGAAATATAAACAAATTCCAGCAATCAAATGATAGGAACTTAAACATCGAATAGATTCGTGCTAGATGATTACAACATCTCGCTGACTGAAAGCAATCAGCAAAATACAGAAAGTATATAGAGTGTTCAGCGTTGTGATGGTGTGAACATTATGGTATCTATAGGAAAACGAATCATGCAATTATTGACGATCATTGGAGAACTGAATTATTACGTTTCGAGTTTCGGTTATGAATGATCATTCGATTATATTGAGTAATAGGTATAATCGAATGAGTCTTGATCGATTAATCATACATACGTTAGAATATCCAA